>CALSCO010002360.1:0-61707 GCA_943704415.1 Parvularia atlantis | reverse complement strand
ATTCTCCTCCCGTCTTTCGAGACGCAGCAGATGGTCAAGAGGAAGGGCACCAAGAAGCGCGTGATCAACAAGAAGGTCGTCCGCCAGATGCTCACCTGGCGGCACTACGCGTTCAAGCGCCGGCTACTCGACAAGGCACTGGGTGAAGGTCGTGATCGTCGACGAGTCGTACACCAGCAAAACGTGCGGCTGGTGCCCTCGGCGGCAAGTCGTGCGGCACTGCAGTGGGACGCGACATCAACGGCGCACGGAACCACGAGCACTGCTCGTGATGCGGGGGGAAACCCCTGAGGCTGCCTCGGGCCCGGAGAAAGGTGCCACCAAGGACGACTCGGCTCCACAATGTCACAAAGGAGTTCAGTTTAGGTTTAAAAAGGCACTTTCAATGTGTATGAGGCGTTCAACCTTATCTGCTGTGGAACCGCTCGCTCCTCTCCGCGTGCAGTGTGGCTGATACTCGCTCTTTCCCTGAGTCCCGGCAGCCTTCACGATGGCCGACCTCACGTCGTTCCGCAAGCTCGCGCCGCGCGCGTACCCGCCGCTGCCGGGGCGGGTGACGGCCGAGGGGCGGTACTGGCGGCGGTTCAAGGTGCGCGTGCGGGTGCGAGCGCGGCGTACGCGTGTTGCGAGCCGACGCACGCGCACGGCAGCACCCGGTGCTCGTGAAGGAGTACGCGGGTGTGACGAGCGTGCACTTCAGCCCGGTTAAGCCGCACGACTTTGCGGTGACGAGCTCGACGCGCGTGCAGATCTACAGCACGCAGACCAACTCGGTGCGGCGCCGCACCGTGTCTCCCGCGCCGCAGCTGACCCGCGCCCCAAAGGTCAAGAAGGTCGTGTCGCGCTTCGCCGACGTCGCCTACTCGGGCACGTTCCGCGCCGACGGCCGGCTGCTCGTGGCGGGCGGCGAGGACGGGCTCGTGCAGGTGTTTGACCTGGGCAGCCGCGCCGTGCTGCGCTCGTTCAAGGGCCACGAGAGGTGCGCCCCGCCGCTGACCGCCTATGTCGCGTACTGACAAGTGTCCACAGCGCCGTCCACGTCGCCCGCTTCTCGCACAACAAGACGCAGGTCGTGTCGTGCTCGGACGACCGCACCGTGCGCCTGTGGAGCCTCGAGGATGACCGCGAGCTGCTGTGCATGCGCGGCCACGAGGTGACGCCGGGGGCGCCGCATGCGATGCAGCGGCCGCTGACCGCGCTGCGCCCTGCAGGACTACATCCGCACGGGCTTTGTCAGTGGCGACAACCCGGACCTCGTCGTGTCGGGTGCGCGGCGCGACACGCGCGTGCGCAGCCCGGTCAGACGCGCTGCACAGGCGCCTACGACCACACCGTGCGGCTGTGGGACGTGCGCAGCGGCGTGTGCACGATGACGCTCGACCACGGGAGTCCGGTCGAGAAGGTGCTCGTGTTCCCGGGCGGCGGCCTGCTGCTGTCGGCGGGTGCGCACTAAACGGCACATGGCACGCGCAGCCGCCCGACTGACGGGCCGCAATCGCCAGGCCAGAACGTCGTCAACGTGTGGGACGTGCTGAGCGGCGGGCGGCTCGTGCGCACGCTGTCCAACCACCAGAAGACGATCACCGACATGTGCTTCGACGCTGCACACTCGCGCCTGCTCACGGCCTCGCTCGATCACCACGTCAAGATTTACGACGTCGCCGACTACAAGGTCACGCACTCGCTCAAGTACCCCGCGCCGCTGCTCTCGCTCGCGCTCTCGGTGCGCCGTGGCCGCACGTCTGAGCAGCGCTCACCGCCGACCGTCGCCAGCCCGACGACACGCACCTCGTCGCCGGCATGAGCAACGGCCTGCTGTCGATCCGCCGGCGCACGGTGCACGCGGCGGAGCAGGTGCGCGGCCCTGCCCGCCACGCCGCTGCTCAGACGCGCGTCTTGCAGATCCAGCACAAGGCCGCGCGCGTCATCCACGGCGGCTCGTTCCGGTACTACATGCGCGGGCAGGGGAGACGCGCAAGCCAGGTGCGCTTGGTTGCTGCCGTGCTGGCCTCTTCCGCACCGACACGCCGCACCGCAGAGCGACTACAAGGTCGAGGAGCGCCGCAAGCCGCGTCTCCGACCGTACGAGCTCCTGCTCAAGTCGTTCCGCTACAAGGACGCGCTCGACGCGGTGCTCAAGGTGCAGAATGGCCTAACGCACGCGCACAGCCGCACTCACATACCCGCGGCTCAAATGCAGAACCAGCGCCCGATCGTCGTCATGGCGCTGCTCGAGGAGCTGTCACACCGCGACGCGCTGCGCACGGCCATCTCGGGGCGCGACGACATCGCGCTCGAGCCGCTGCTGACATTCCTGGTGCGCCCCCGCCTCTGCCTGTGTCGCTCGCACTGACGCACAGCCGCGCAGGTGCGGTACGTCACCAACCCGCGTTACGCCGCGCTGCTCGTGGACGTGACAAACATCGTCCTCGGTGCGCGCACAGTTCACACGCGCCCTCTCTCGCTGCTCACGCGTGCGCGCGCGCAGACTTGTACACGACGGTCGTCGGCCAATCGCTCATCGTCGACCAGCTCCTGGCCAAGCTGCGCCAGAAGCTGCTGCAGGAGGTCCGCGCTGCCGCTGTCACTGCGTGCACGACTGGTGACATCCCGTGTCGCGCGCGCGGCAGGTCGCGCTGCAGAAGCAAATGCTCGAGCTCATCGGCGGGCTTGACATGCTTTTCGCCCTGTCGTCCAACCGCGACGGCGGCACGGGCTTCGTCGCGGCGTACGACGGCCTGGACGCACCCGAGGACGACGGTTCGACGCCGTGGCTGCGCCGTCTGCGCTGGTGGCTGATGTTCAGCGGGCGCAGGCTTCGCCGTGGACGACGTCGTGTCGCAAGACCCGGCGCTCGGCGAGGACGGCGTCGGCGCGGGTGCAACAGACGCTGACGGGGACGATGAGGAGCAGGACGAGAACGACGATGAGGACGACGAAGACGACTTTGCAGACGACGAGTAAGCGCGAGACAAGCTCACTCCAGATGTACAGCAAAAAGCGACGCCTCACTGCACCTGGCAGTTCTCCGTGTTGGCGTCGTCGGCCGTAGGCGTCGCACCGGTTCCAGGCGCAGGCACAGGCGCAGGCGCAGCGGCCGCGGTAGTGTGAGAGCGCGTCGCCGATGCCGGGGTTGGCGCGACAGGCGCCGCCGTGCTGCTGCCGCTGCCACTGCTAGGCGTCGCGAGGAGCCGCCGCCGCTGCTGTTGCGTCTGCGCGTGGTCGGTCGACGGCCGCTTGCCCGGCGTCGTCAGGGGCACGGCGGGTGCGCTCGGTGCTGGTGCTGCGTTCGTGGCAGCCGCGCGGCGCTGCGCCGAGGCCGATCGGCTAGGCGTGACGGCGGCGATGGGACGCATGGTGGTCGTGGCCGCGCTGGCACGCGGCGCGGGCGAGGCGGCCGGCACGGGGCGCGGCGCAGCGGCCGTCGTCGTGGTCGTGCCTGTCTGCTGCACTTGCTTCTCAAGCTTCTTCGTCTTGACGACGAGCGCAAAGTACTTGTCGTTGGCGGCATCGCGCTCGGTCTCGAGTTCGCGGCACGTGGCCGTGAGCGTGTCTACCTCGGTCTTGAGCTGCGCCAGCGTGCCCTCGAGCTCGTTCTGGCGGTCGCGCTGCGCCGTGCACAGCGTGAGCACGCAGGACAGGCCGTAACAACGCCAAGGCCCCGCACCGATGCCTGCATACTCTCGATCGCGCGCTCGTACTCGTGGCAGCGCGCCTGCAACGCGTCGCGCTCACCCACGGCCGCCTGCACGGCCTTGCTCGTCTGGCGCAGCTCGCGCTCGATGTTGCGCATCTCGGCGCTCTTGCTCGACACCGCCGCCGCCAGCTCGTCCTGCTTGCCGCGTGCGGCCGCCAGCTCGGCCTGCAGATCGGCCACGGTCACGTCCAGCTGCTTGACCGTCGCGTCGCGCTCCGCTAGCCGGCCCTCGAGCGACGCCAGCGCGCGCTCCTTCTCGGCGAGCACGGCCGCCGTCTCGCTCACCTGGATCTGCAGCTCGGCCGCGGCCGCCTTCTTGTCGGCAGCCGCCGTCTCGAGCGCGCTCACCTGGACACGCTGCACCTCGGCCTCGCGCTCGAGCGTCTCAACACGGCGAACAGCCCGAGCCGCCTCATCGTCGCTCGCCTTCTTCGCCACCTCGAGCACGCGCAGCTCCGCGTCCAGGTCTCCGTAGCGGTGCTTCTGCTCGGCCAGGAGCAGATCGGCCCGGGCGGCAGCTGTCTGCAGGTCCTCGATCCGCGCCTTAAGCTCGGTAACCGCGCCGTCGTGCTCGCCGCGCGACTGCTCCACGGCCTCGGCGCGCGTCCGCCACGCCTCGACATCGTCGCACACGGCCCGCAGCTGCTTGCTCAGCTTGCGCACCTCCTCCTCCGCCTGCGTCTGCGCACCGCCAGCCACATCAGCCGAGCAGCACCGCTGAGCCACACAGCCAGCGTCACCTTGGCCGCGCTCGCGTTGGCAGCCTCCTGCGTCAGCGTGTGCACGTCGCGCTCGAGCTGCGCCAGCGACTGCTGCAGCAACGACGCCTCGTCGTGCGCGCGCTCAAGCGCCTCCTGCATCTCATTTTGGCGCCGTTGCGATGCCTGCGCATGCGCCTATGTCAGCCATACACATGCACCGCTGCCGGCCGCAAAGCGCACCTGCGCCAACGCGACCCCGTCAAAGTCCTTCTTGGCGAGCGCCGCCTGCGCCTCGTTGAGCGTCTGCTGCACCCTCGCGAGCTCGGCCTGCGTCTCGTCGCACGCCTGATGCAGCTCGCCCGCGCGCGTCGTCACAGCCTGCGACATCGCCATGAGCACCAGCGATCCCAAGCGCTCCGAGGCTCACCTGCAGGTCGCGCTCGAGCGCCGCACAGGTCGCGTCAGCCGTGTCCACGGCCGTCATCGCCACGGCAGCCGCCTGCTGTAACGCTGCAAGCTCGACGGTGCGCTGCTCGAGCTCGTGTTGCAGCGTCGACTGGGCCGCCGCCGACTCGCGCTCGAGCGCCTCGAGCGACTGCTGCAGCGCAAACACCTGCGCCTCGGCGGCTGCGACCGTGCCGTGCGTCAGCGGCGGCCCGCTGCTAGCACACGAGGCTGCACGCACTCTGCACGCGTGAGTGTGCCACCGCCTGCTTGTCCTTGCTTGCCGTGAGCTCGACCTCGAGCGCCGCGCGCAGGCGGTCGGCAGCGTCGAGATGCACCTGCTGGTCGGCCAGCTGCGCCTCGAGCTCCGAATGCCCGCGCGCTAGCTGCGCCGCGCGGCTCGACGTGTCCGACAGCGCGTGGTCCAGTTGCTGCACCCGCTCGTCCAGCTCCGCGCGCAGCAGCAGCTCGCTTTCCTGCAGCCGCGCGATCTCCGCCGATTGCTGCGCGGTCCACGGATGTCAGACGCCGGCCGCGCGCAGCCGCAACGACGCGCGTGCCTCCGTGCTCACGCGCTGGGCGTGCTCGACGGCGCTTGCCATCTGCTGCTCGACGTGCGTCAGCGCGCCCTCGAGCCGGGCCTTTGTCTGCGCAAGCTCGTCCAGCGCGACCTGCGCGTCGGCCAGCTGGTCGCGAAGCTGCGCGACCTCGGCGCTCATGTCGCTCTCACGCAGCTGCGCCTGCAGGCGCTCGCACTGTGTCGCCGTCTCAGCGTGCTGCTCGCAAGCGCATGGCCAAAACACACACCTCCACCGCAGCCCGCTCAAGCTCAAGCTGCAGCTCGTCCGCGCGCGCCTGTATCGCTGCCGCGCTGTCTTGCGCGGCCATTCTGCCCGAGCGCAGTCTCAGCGAGCGGCGCAGCGAAGACGAGACCACGTACCGCTGTCGCTGCGCGTCGTCGAGCTGGTTGCGCAGCTCTGCCGTCTCGGCGTCCTTGGCGGCAACGACGCGCTCGTGTCCCTCGACACGGTCCTCGGCCACGCTCATCTCTGCCTGCAGCGTCGCCACCCGATCCTCCGCGGCCAGAAGCGCGGTCTGCGCATCACCCAGCTGCACGCGCAGCTGACCAATCTGCGCCTGAAGCTCCTGCAGCTCGGCCGAGATGTTCTGCAGGGCCGCGTCGGCCTGCTCGGCCCGACACTGCTGCTCGGCCTGCGCGGCCTGCGTGCGCGCGTGTCATTCGCGAGAGCACAATGCGGGAGACCGTGCGCACCGCCAGCTCCGACTTGAGGTCCTGTGCGCTCAGCTCGGCCGCGCGCTGAGCGGCGTGTGCCATGACCACGTCCGCGCGCAACGTATCCACGAGTGTGCGCAGCGCGCCCTCCGTGGCCGTCGCGTTGTGCAGTGCCTGCTGGTCGTCCAGCTTGCGCGTCTGCAGCTCGTCCAGCTCGATCATCATCGCCTCGTGCACCGTCCGTGCGCCCGCCATCTCCGCCTGCAAGGCCTTGACGTTGACCCTGGTCTCCTCGAGCTGGCGCAGGGACTCGATGAGGCGTGCGGTCTGCTCCTCACGCGCGTCCCCCGCGGCCGCGAGCTGCTGCTCCAGGTCCGCCGCTGCGGCGATCGCCTCGTCCAGACGCGCCTGCTTGGCCGCGACGGCGTCACGCAGCTGAACGACGTCGCCCTCAAGCTGCGCCAGCTGCTGACGCGCTGCCGCGAGCTGCGTCTCCGCGGTTGTGCGGGCCGTGACAGCCTGCTCCAGCTGCGCTGTGAGCTCGTCGCGGTCGAGCGCGCCCTGCGTCTTGAGCGTCGCCAGCGCGGTCGTGGCACCCTCCAGCTGCGTCTGCAGCTCGGTCCGCTCGTGACCCAGCGCGGCGATCGTCGCCTGCTGCCGCTCGCTCGCCTCGATCAGCGCCGACATCCGCTCGCGCCCCTCGGCCAGCGCCGCTGCCGTGTCTTGCTGCGCCTGCGTGTGTGACTCGTGCGCCACGCGCGTGTTCTCGAGCTCTGCAGTCGCGCGCGTGTGAGCGTCATGCGTTCGTTTGCCACGCGGCCAGACGCACCCGTCGTCAGGGTCAGCTTCGCCGCCTGCAGCCGCGCCACGGCCGCCTCGCTCTCGGCCAGCTGCTCCTCGAGGTCCTTCACTGTGTCCTCAAAGATGGCGTTGTGCGCCTGTGCGCCACGTCAGACGCCACACGAGAGCGAGAGGGCAGCGCACGATTTGCTGCTTCAGGGCCACGCCCTTCGTCGCCAGAGCCTCTTCGAGCTGCGCAGACCGCGCCTCGGCCGCCTTCAGCCGCACGCTGAGCTCGGCAACCTGTGCAGCGAGCTCGGCGTGGCGCTGCTCAAAGTCTGCGGGTGGCAAGTGAGTCGCGGCCGAGCGGACGCGGCTTTCGGCGCACCGCTCGCGCTCGTGTCCTTGTCGCTGCTCACGGCGGCCAGCTGTGCCTGCAGGCGCGCCTCCATTGCCTGGTTTGCCGCGAGGTCCGCCTGCAGACGGGCAACCTCGTCGCGCGCTTGTGCGAGCTTGGCGTCCTGGCTCTCGGCCGCCGCGTGCTGCGCCTGCTCGCGAGCACTCTTCGCTGCAAGCTCGTCCTGCAGCAGGCCGACGTCCGCCAACAGCTTGGCGTGCACAGCGTGCGCCGCGCTCAGTTCTGCCGTCACCACCTCGAGCGTTTGCTTGCGGCCAACGAGCTCCTCGCGCAGCTGCTCGATCTCGGCCGCGGCGTCTGCGACCGGGCGCGCGTTCAGCGGTTGGGCATGCGGAGCCGGTGGCTGCACCAAGGCATTGCTGCTCCTTGGCGGCGTGGCTGGCCACGAGCACCTCGGCCCGCTGCTGCCACTCGACGTGCGCGTGCTGCAGCAGTGCGACCTGGTCCTCGGCCGCCCGGCATGCCGCGAGGGCCGACGCGAGCTGCCCGGACGTCTCCTCGAGCTTGGCGTGCGCGCTGTCCTCGCTCTCGCCTGCCTGCCGCTGCACGCGTGCAGAACGTCAGCACTGCACGCGCCCAGCAGCAAGCACACACAAGCTTGGCCTCGTGCTGCGCCTGCTGGTCTTGCAGCGCCAGGCGCAGCCGCTCCGCCTCGCTCGTCAGCTCCGCAATGTTGCGCTCAAGCTCGGAGATGTAGAGCGTCTGGTCTTCGACGGTAGCAGAATGCGCCTGCTCGGCTTGCTCGAGCGTCACGAGCTGCGCGGCGAGCTGCTCCTTGGCTGCCGCGAGCGTGCCGCTCCGTGCAGTCGCCTGCGCCAGGTCCTGCTCCAGTGCGCTGCGCGCCTCGTCAGCCTCGTCGAGCGCCGTGGTGAGCCGCTCGATGGTCGCCGCGTGCTCAGTCAGCTGTGCGCTCGAAACTGCAGCGGCGGAATCACGGGCAGCCCGGGCCGCGTGCGCCTCCTCCAGTGCCTGCGCCAGCTGGTCGCCGCGCGCTGTCTGCTCGGCGACAACGGCCTGAGCCGCGTGCAGGTCGGCCTCAAGCTTGGCAACGCGGTCGCTCATGTCAGCCAGCTCGTCCTCGTTGCACTCGCGCGTGAAGCTCAGCTGGCGGATCGTCTGGTCCTGTGTGCACGCGCGTGACCAGTCAGTGCCTCCGCTGCGTCGAGTAGACACAAAGGCGCACCTGCTGCTGTCGCAGGTGCAGCAGCTGCGCGATTTGCTCCTGCGCCGCACGCAGCTGCGTGACCGCCGCGTCCGCCTGCGTCTGCGCCTCGGCCAGCAGTCGCTGCAGCTCGCCTGTGTCCTTCTCGGCGCCGCTGGCCGCGTCCTTGTGCGCGCGCGCCTGCGCGTCCGCGTGCTGCTGCACGAGCTCCAGGCGACGGCGCAGCTCGGCCGCCTCGTCGTGCCGGCTCTGCGCGTCGGCCAGGGCGGCCTCGGCGCGCGACTCGCTCTGCGCAAGCTCGGCCTCGAGTGACGTCAGCCGCTGATCTGCTGCCGCGAGCTTGGCATGACTGCGCCCGTGCGTGAGCGCATAGCAGGGCAGGGCAGGCGCAAAACGCACTGCCTGGCGTCGGCAGCCTCGGCCAGGGCGCTCTGCTCCTCGTGCGCCCGCACCTGGGCAGTGAGCGTTTGGTTGGCTGCCACGGCCGCGTCCAGTCGCCCGGCCAGCGTGGCGAGCTCTTCGGTCAAGCCTTCCTTGGCCTCGCGCGAGCGGGTGAGCATGTTGATACGCGTCGCCTCCTCCTGCTCGAGCTGCGTGCGGAGCTGCTCGATCTCACGCTGCGCCGCCTCCAGCTGTGCCTTGGCTGCATGTACACGTGAGCGCGCGTGCCGCCATCGCCGCTTTGGCGGTTCCGCACCGTGCGTCTGGCCGTCGCCGAGGGTCACGCGCTCGTCTTGCGCAGCCTGAAGCTCGCGCTGCAGCAGCGACGCCTTTTTGAGCGCGCCGGCGAGCGCCGACTCGCACGCGGTGTAGCGCTCCTGCAACTCGCGCAACTGTGTCGCCTGGTGCGCCTCTCGCTGTTGCGTCTCGTCGAGGGTGCGCGCGAGCTTGGCGTTGTCGGCGTGCTCGCTCAGGAACTGCGCGTGCACACCGCTGAGCTGCTCGCGCGCGGCCGCCAGCGCGCTTTCGGCGGCCGTTTTGGCGCTCGTGTGCGCTTTCACGTCGTCACGCAGGCTGGGCGGGCGCGCACCACGGTGAGCGCGCCTGTGTAAAGAGCAGGTGGTGTGTGCGCGCACCTGGCGCACTCGCGCCGCGCGACCTCTAGCGCGGACGCCGTCTGCTGCAGCAGCTCGTCGAGCTCGCCCACGCTCGACGACGCGCGGGCGCCGGCCGCGAGCAGCTGCGCCTGCAGGTTGGTGCGCTGGTCTGCTCGCACGGCGCGTTGGAAAGGGTAGCCGACGAGCGGCGGCGCCGCGCACCCTCCGATGCCTTGAGGCTTGCCAGCGCCTGGTCGCGCTCGCGCTGCATCGCCTTGAGGCGCTCGTGCAGCGCCGCGGTCGCTTCCTCCACCGCGCTCTCCCTGCGTCGTGAGCGATCGGCGGGCGCGAACAATGCAAGCGACGAGCGCGCGCGCGCACTGCTGCTGCTGCGACTTCTGGTGCTTCTTGGCCTGGTCGAGGGCCATGGCCATGTTGTCCTTGTCGAAGCGCAGGCGCGCGACCTCGGTCTTGAGCTGCGTGAGCTGTATGAGCGGCTCGCGCGATCGTGCCTCCACGTGCACAACGCACTTTCTCGCGCTCCGTGTCGGTGTCGTTGGCGCGCTTGACGTGCACGTCCAGCGCCGCGCGCATCTCGCCGAGCTCGCGCTGCGCCGCCTCGCGCTCCTTGGCCAGCTGCTGGCGCAGGTTCTCCTCCTTGAGCGCCCACGCGCCCTGCTGGGCGGCAAGGGCGTCGATCGCGACCGCGTCGCTCTTGGGCGCGATCGTGACATGGTGCATCGGCGCAGCCGGTGCCGCCGTCGCCGCAGGCCGCTCGGCGAGCGCGCGCTCGAGCGCGACGACGCGCCCCTCCAGCTGCCGCTTCTCGTCGTGCCATGCGGCCGAGCCCGCGCCGGCCTGGTGCAGCTTGTTCTGCACCGAGAAGAGCTCTGCGGGGCGGGATGTGAGCGATGCGCGCCGTGCTGCTGTGTGGGCGCACCCTGCTCGATGCGCTTGCGCTGGTCGGCCTCGTCCTTGTGGTGGCGCTTGAGCGTGTCGATCTGCGCCTCCATGTTCTGCTGGCGGAAGACGCACTGCTTGAGCTCCTGCGCCGCGGCGCGATGAGCAGCAGCGATGTGACAGCGATGCGACGGCGAGGCGGGCGGCACCTCTGTCTTGCGGTCGAGCGCGACTTTGAACTGCTCGGCCTGGCGCGCGTCGTGGTTGCCCTGGTGGTCGACAGTGCCGTTGAGCGCGCGGCTCAAGCACAGAGTTAAGCGCACCTGCTTCACGGCGTCGTCCAGCTCGCGCTTGAGCTCGTCGTAGCGCCGCTTGCCCTGGTTGACCGCGTCCTGCAGGCTGTCGATCATTTGCTCTGGCGACACGGCCCGACCGTTACAACGCTGCCTCATTCGCCACACGAGCGCGCGGCCCGCACCGCGCTGCTTCTTCTCGCGCTGCAGCTGCTCCACGCGCCCCGCGAGCTCGTTGATCCGCGCCGCCGCCGCCACGTTCTCCTTGTTGGCCGCCGCCGCCGCCGTCGACGCCGCGCCAAACGCGACCGCGCGGTCCATCAGTCCGCGCCGCCCGCCGTTACAAATTCGAATCTCGCGGCAGCTTCGAGAAGCGTGACGCAGTTTCCCACGGCCTCGACGATGACGCGTCCGACCGCGACGCCGACGTGGGCCGCGCTGCGCGCGCACGCAGACGACATGCGCGCGCGCGGCGTGACGCTACAGGCGCTGTTTGGCGCCGACGCGCAGCGCTTCGAACGGTGCGCCCCGCGCGCGCGGCGTCAGCTCGTGCGCTGCCGAGGTGATCTCACGCACACGCGTCGCACGCGAAGGCTCTCGGTCGAGTTTGCGGGCCGCGAGGGCCCCGTGCTGCTCGACTACTCCAAGAACCTCGTGGACGAGCGGGCGCTGGCGCTGCTGCTGCAGCTCGCACGCGACATGCGCGTGCCCGAGATGGCCCAGGCCATGTTCCGCGGCGACGCCATCAACCTGACCGAGCATCGTGCCGTGCTCCATACGGCCCTGCGCAACCGCTCCAACCGGCCGGTCTACGTCGACGGGCAAGACGTGATGCCACAGGTCAACAAGGTGCTCGAGCAGATGGCCGTCTTCAGCAAGGTCGTGCGCGAGGGCGCCTGGCGCGGCTTCACGGGCAAGGCCATCACCGACGTGGTCAACATTGGCATCGGCGGCTCCGACCTCGGTCCCGTCATGGTCACGGAGGCGCTCAAGGCACACGCGCGGCCGAACCTGCGCGTGCGCTGCCCTGCCCTGCCCGCTCGCCGGCGACCTCGCTCAGGCGGTCGCCGCACAGGTGCACTTTGTGTCAAACGTCGACGGCGCGCACATCGCCGAGACGCTCAAGCCGTGCGACCCCGAGACGACCCTGTTCATCATCGCGTCCAAGACGTTCACGACGCAGGAGACGATCACCAACGCCAACACGGCCAAGGCGTGGCTGCTGGAGCGCGCCAAGGAGGTGCGCGCACATGTCGGCCGCTGTGGCGGCTCCACTCACGCACACCGCGCGCGCGCAGCCGTCGGCCGTCGCCAAGCACTTTGTCGCGCTCTCGACGAACCAGGCCGGGTGCCGCGCGTTCGGCATCGACGTCGCCAACATGTTTGAGTTCTGGGACTGGGTCGGCGGTGCGCGCGAGACACGCGTGCTGGGCGCACATGCTGACACTGCATGCAGGACGCTACTCGCTCTGGTCGGCCATCGGCCTGTCGATCGCGATCTACGTCGGCATGGACGTGTTCGTGGACCTGCTGGCGGGCGCGCACGACATGGACCAGCACTTCCTGTGCGCCGCACTCACTGATCGCATGCACGCTCGCACATATGCTAACGGGCGCCGCGAGCAGGGCCGCGCCGCTCGAAAAGAACCTGCCGGTGCTGCTGGCCTGCCTCGGCGTGTGGTACAACAACTTCTGGGACGCGCAGAGCCACGCGATCCTGCCGTACGACCAGTACCTCTCGCGCTTCCCGGCCTACTTCCAGCAGGCGCGGCCCTCGCCCGTGCTGCGCTGCGGCTGCTGCGGCTCACCACCGCGCGGCACCAGGGCGACATGGAGTCTAACGGCAAGTCGGTCACGCGCCAGGGCGAGCAGGTCGACTACTCGACCGGCCCGATCATCTGGGGCGAGCCGGGCACGAACGGGCAGCACGGTACGCGCGGCTCGCCGACGTGCTCGCCCTGCCGCACTGACCGGTATCACGCGCAAAGCCTTCTACCAGCTGATCCATCAGGGCACCAAGCTCATCCCGTCCGACTTTCTCGCGGCGGTCGAGCCCGTCGCGCCCGTATCTAGCGGCCTACACCACAAGATCCTCCTGTCCAACTTTTTTGCGCAGACCGAGGCGCTCATGCGCGGCAAGACGGCCGACGAGGTCCTGGCCGAGTTCCGCAAGGCCGGCACGCCCCAGGCCGAGATCGACCAGCTGCTGCCGCACAAGGTCTTTGCCGGCAACCGCCCGACCAACTCGATCATGTACTCGAAGCTGACGGCGTACAACCTGGGCGCGCTCGTGGCCATGTACGAGCACAAGGTGCGCGCGCCCTGGCGGACGCAGGGAGCGCGCGTGACAACGGCGGGCGCACGCGTGCAGATCTTCGTGCAGGGCATCATCTGGAACGTCAACTCGTTCGACCAGTGGGGCGTCGAGCTCGGCAAGCAGCTGGCCAAGGCGATCCTGCCCGAGCTTGAGGGCGCGGGCGGCGTGCAGTCGCACGACAGCTCGACCAACGGCCTCATCAACTTTTACAAGCGCCACCGCCGCGCGTGAGCCGCGTGGTTTTTGTGTTGCGTGCGGGGCAGTGACTTGCCATGAGAGACGTACGAAGCGCGTGTCACCACGAGGTGGACGACGCGCTGTACTCCATGTAGTAGTCGATCGCGCCCGAGAACGCCGCAAAGCCCGCGCAGCCGAGCGCCGCGGCCTGTGGCCCGGCTGACACACACGCGCGCACGCACGCGCGCATCAGCCGACGACGGCGACCGCGGAAGCGCGCACCCCGCACGGCCAGCGCCGCGCCCGTGAAGCAGCCGGCCGAGAGCGCGTTGTAGATGTCGTGCTTGGCGCGGTACTGCGGGCGCGGGCGGGCGCGGGCGGGTGGGCCGCCAACGATGCGTGCGCGGCCGTGCGCACCGACTCGATCACGCACTCGCTGAACGAGTACACGCCGCCAACGAGCGCGAAGCTCTTGGCGTACGAGTACGACGTGCGCCCCATCGCGCGAAAGGTCTCGCGCACGTTCATCTTGGTCGGGTCCTCGCCTATCCCGGGGCCCGTGCCGGCGATGAACATGCCAAACATGCCGCCAAACACGAAGCCTTCGTCGGCACCGCGCTCGTCGTCAGCACGTGGGTGTGCACGCGGCGCAGCAGGCATCGGGCGCACCCATGCCCGTGCTCAGCACGGCCTTGGCCGGGCACGACTCCATGAACGCCTGCAGCGTCTTCTCGTTGAAGATGGAGCCGGACGGGGCCGGCGGCGGCGCGGCGGCCGGGTTCATCGTTGATGTGCGCGCGTGGTGTGCGTCGAATTTCGCAGTGTCATGAAGCGCGCCGCGTCGAGTGTGAGCGCGCCAGCCGTCGCCGCCCAGCCGCCGCCGCCGCCGCCGCAGCAGCAGCAGCAGCAGGAGGACGAGGCCGGGGCGGTGCTGCAGCTCGGACTGGGTGCGTGCAGCACGCAAAGGCCGCACGGCGGGCCGCTCACGGACGCGCGCGCCAGGGCTGGTGATCGCCGAGCTGCCGCTGCGCCCGCCTGAGGCGCTTCAGGGGCCCTGCCCGCCCTTCGGCAAGCCTGAGGAGATCGGCTTCTTCAGCCTCGACGGCGCGCGACGGTACCGCCAGGACGCGAGCCGGCTGGTGCGGCGTGCGGCCCCGGGACGCGCGGCACATGCCTGACGCACGGCGCGTCGCTGCTAGCGCTTCTACCACGGCCTGGAGCCGTCGCTCAACAACCTGTCGCACGGGTACGACACGTTCGTGCGCCGCGACGAGAGCGTGCCGGAGCACCTCGACCACCTGCTCATCTGCTGGCAGGCACGGCGGGCGCGTCGTCGGGAAGGCGCGGCTGACAAAGCCGCGCCACGCAGAACCTGCAGCGCGCCCAGCCGAGGCCACCACCCGCCGTCATGACCTGGCGCGGCGTCCTGACCGAGATCCTTTGCGCGCCGTACAACCGGCGCGAGCCGCTCACGCTCGCCGTGACGTCGCACCAGGCGCGCACATCTTGCGGCGCTGCGATCAGCGAGCGCTGACGTGCCGCGTGGTGCTGTAGGGCACACTCTTCATCGAGCAGCTCGAGCGCAACCGGCACAACGCGGCAGCCGCAGGCAGTGCGCAGGCCGAGCGGCACCTGCTGCAGACGTTCTGGGGCTACAAGTTTGAGCAGCTGGTGACGGGCACGTCGCGGCGGCGCATGCCGCTCGAGCAGGCGCGTGCACGCGCGCTCATGCGCTTCTCGACCGCCAGCTGACGGCAGCGCTGCAGAAGCGCGCCGAGATTAATGCGCCGGTCAACAACAACGAGGCGTTCTGCTCGGTCCTGCGCACGCGCCTGGGCGAGCACACGCTCGTGCTCGGGGCGGAGGTCGACTGCGCCGGTGCGCGCGCACAGTCAGGGCGGCAGACCGCATGCTGACCCCGGCTGCGTGTGAGCGCAGACCCGGGCGTGCCCGTGCCGTCTGCTGCGTACATCGAGCTTAAGACGTCCAAGGTGATCGTGACTGAGCGCGACCAGTTCCTCTTCGAGCGGTTCGTGCGCGCGCGTGCACGGCGTGGCGGTGCTCACACGGCAGCGACAAGACACAAGCTGCTCAAGTTCTGGGCGCAGTCGTTCCTGGCGGGCGTGCCGCGGATCGTTGTGGGCTTCCGCGACGACAACGGGTTCGTTCGCGACGTGCAGGCGTTCGAGACGCTGCGCCTGCCGCGACTCGTGCGCGGTAAGCCCGGGATGTGGGTGCGTCACGTGCACACGTGCGTGCGTGTCGAGACGAGGGCCTGAGCGCGCGCGTGCGCAGGACCCGATCGTGTGCCTGCGCTTCCTCGACGAGTTCCTGTCGTGGCTCAGGCGGAGCGTGCCTCTTAATGACAGACAGGCGAGCTTCATCGTGCAGCTGGCGGGCGGGAGCGACCTGTTCACACTGCGCGAGTCGGGTGCGCGCTCACCGCCGTGCGCATTGCCGGCCTGGCCGCTGATCGCGCAACCGCGCGCAGCGTCGTACACGTTCATTCCGGCCGGCTTCGACAGCGGGCCGCCACCGCCGCCGCCGCAGCAGCAGCAGGGCGTCGCCGCGCCGCGGCTGCAGGACCTGAGCCTCGACCCAAACCCGAAGCGACTGCGACACCGTGATTGATCAGTGACTAGACTTTCTGCTCGTGGCCCGAGTCAGGCGCGCCGAGTCGCCATGAAGCGCCGGCTGGTCGACTACGTCGTGGTCTGCGGCCTGACCGAGGGCGCGCTGCTGGACGGCGCGGGCGCGGCCGAGGGCGGCGGGCGCGGGCAGGGTGCGTACAGCGCCGCGTGCCCCCACAGCGCGCAGCCAGCCGTTGCCACGGTCCGCGGCCTCACACGGCGACCCGCGCAGACGGCCGCCACGCCGATCCCATCTTCCGCAACTTCAGGGCGCAGACGCTGTGGCGGTACCCGCCTGCGGACCACGCCGACTACAAGTACCAGGACGCCGTGCCGGACGTGCGCGCCGCTGCCCGTGCGCGGGCGTGCGGACGACAGGCGTCTGACACGCGCGCCCACGCTCTCAGTTCTGCTTCCCGACCTTCATCCAGCTCAAGCAGGTCACGCGCAAGGACGGCACGCCGCAGCCGACGCACCACGCCTTTGTGCGCGCCGCGTGGCGCCTCGTGCCGTGCTCACGGCGCCCGCACAGACGCTCACGGACGAGGCCGGGACGAAGATCTATGGCGTGGCGCTGGTGGTCAACGAGCTGATGGACCACGGGCTCGAGCAGCGCCTACGGTCCAAGTACAAGTACGGCGTGGTGCGTCGCGGCGCGCGCGGGCGGGTCGTGTCGTGCACGACGCGGGGCTTAACGAGGCGCGACCCCCGCGACACGCGCGCACAGCCCGAGCCCGAGATACAGCACTTCATCAGCGTCATCCAGACCAAGATTGATGAGCTGTCGCAGAGCGTCGCCGCGGCCGAGCACGAGATCGCGCGGCTTGACCCCGGGGCCGACGCCGAGCACATCGCCGCGCTGCAGGACAACGTGCGTGAGTGCAGCGACACGATTGCGGTGCGTCGTCCGCTCGCTTGCCGCGCCCGCCGCTCACCGCCTCGCGCAGCTCCACAGCCACGTCCTCGCCGAGTACCGCAAGGAGCTCGAGCGCAACCGCCTGGCGATGTACCTGCCCAAGGCCGTGTGCATCATCAGCCACTGGCCGTTCTTCGACTTTTTCAAGGACTACCTGTCGCAGCTGGTCTGGGCCAGCCAACAGGGGCTGCTGCTGCCGCTGGAGCGGTGCGGCGCGCTCGCGCTGTCGCCTGCTGTCGCCTGCCGTCGCTGATCGCACTGGCTGGTGGCGCGCAGGTACATCGTCAACATCACGTCCGAGGTGCCCCTGCCGCCGCCGGGCAAGACCGAGGTCGCCGTCACAATCGACCACACCGTCCTGTACCTCTCGCGCCCGCCGCTCAACGACCTGCCGGCGCTGAAGAACGTGCGTGCGGCCGGCGCGACGGACGGCGCTCACCGTCGCCCGCGGCGCAAGTTTTCGTACTACTGGCTCTTCCGCTTCCTGACGATCGAGAACATCGTGCTGCTCGTCGAGGCGCTGCTGAGCGAGCGTCGCATCTACTTCCACTGCAAGCAGCTCGCGCTGCTCACGCTCGGTGCGGACATCCTGTGCGCATGGACGTCTCTGACAGCTAGCTCGCCCGCGCGAAGCCGCCGAGACGGTCGCATCGCTCCTGTACCCTTTCGTCTGGCACCTCGTCTGGATCCCGTGCTTCCCAGCAGAGTTGGCGCGCTCGATGAATCCGTTCGAGGCCATCGTGCCGATCGTGGCCGGGGTGCCGAGCCTTCTCATGTCCACGCTCGGCGAGGCGGACGTGTCGTTGCCGGCGGTGCGGTCGTGGGCCCAGCACCCTCCGCGTGGCTGATGTGCAGCGGCGCGCGCATGCAGCCGGTCATGGTCGACCTCGACGCGTGCAACGTCACTACGACCGAGCCCATCCAGCCGCTGCCGGCAGACGACCGCAAGAAGTTGATCGAGCACCTGCACGTGCGCCGACGCCGCGCTCGCCCCCGTCTTACTGGCCACTCACCCTGGGCGTCAGCGCTACGGCAACGTTAGCCGCGCTCAAAAG
This sequence comes from Parvularia atlantis, assembly GCA_943704415.1. Classification (NCBI taxonomy): domain Eukaryota; order Rotosphaerida; genus Parvularia; species Parvularia atlantis. The sequence continues at coordinate 43,946 of CALSCO010002360.1, read as the reverse complement.
TCGAGCATACCGCCCTCGATCTTCCAGCCGATCCCGCTCACGGGCGAGCCGGAGCTCGGTGCGATGCAGGCGCCGTTGCCGCCGTGTGCTCACGACACGCACGCGCAGGCTCGTGCAAGTCTGCCCTGCCAAACGTGTCGGCGCCGGTGCCGTACGCCATGCATCACGTGCGTTGCCCGACCGACATCGACGCCGCTCACGCTCTGCGCCGCAGAGCATCCCGAAGCCGTGGACGCGCGGCGGGATCGTCAGCCCGCGCAGGTGCGCATCGCAGTGCTCTCTTGCGTTGCCAGTGCTGACTACGCGGTGCGCGCGCAGTGTCACGCGCGAGGGCGAGCCGGCGCGCAACAGCGCCACGCCGACCAAGATGGGCGGTGACATGCTCATGGACGTGTCCAGTTCGAGTTCGAGCTCGCGCCGGACGACGCCGCCGCTGCCGACGACCACGGCATCACCAAACGAGGCATGTGCACCCGCGGGCCCTGCCGCGGCTGAGCGATGCTCGCGCGCGCAGTCGCTCCCGTCGTCGCCGTCGCTCCAGCCGGCCGTGCACGCCGAGCGAAAGAAGAAGCACCGCGAGGGGCTGTACGTGGACATGCCAGCGGGCGCGACGGGCGAGACGGTCGAGCACATCGACACGGAGGTGTTTCGGGCCCTGCCCCGGGACGTGCAGGAGGACGTGCGTCGTCCGTGAAAAGAGTTAGTGTGGCGCGCTCCTGACACGTCGCGTGCAGATCGCGAGGGACCTAAACATAACGCTGGATGAGCTCCTGAACCGGCTGGAGCTGCAGGCACGGAACGCGCGTGCGGTCACGATGGGCGCTGACGCCGCCGCTGCAGGACAACATGCAGCTGGCCAGCGAGGGCGGCCTGCGCAAGACGTCGCAGATTGAACGCGGCACCAAGGCGCGCAGCGTGTCGGCGTCGCAGCTGGCCGAGCAGTGCGCGCGCATGGCCCGTGCGCCCGAAGTAGGCGCTGACTATCTGTGTCGGCAGGGCGCAAGCGGCTGTCGACGTACACGAGGGCAGTATCACGTCATCGGACAATGCGCTGAGGGTGCGTGCGTGCTGCTCGCGTGCACGCGGACGCAGGCCCACTGCTGCGGCAGAAACGCGCCGTCACGCTCATGATCAAGAACACGATGTTTGGGCCGAGCCGGCGCTTCGTCACACGAACGGCGGCCGAGGCAACAGCCACCGCGCCGCAGCAGCCCATGACCGCCCCGGCGCGCGAGAAGCCGATCGTGCGCCTGCAGAACACCGCGAGCGCCGTGTCAGCGCCCACGCTGATGCTGCCGTCGTCCGACACGCGCCGGAGCGTGCGTCAGCCCGTGTGCCACGCGCTGCTCGTGCTCACGCTCGCCGGGCGGCAGGGCGACATCGCGTCGCTGCTCAACAAGGGCGACAGCCCTGTCACGCCCAAGCACGCCGGGGTAACACGCATCGCTGCGGGCGCCCGTCTCGCTGACCGCGCGGGGTACGGGGTCGGTCCAAGTTCTACGTACAGGTCACGGACGAACCAGGGGTTGCCGAGCACGGCCGGTCGTCACCTGCCACCGCGCAGCCGGGGAGCGCCACCAACCTCGCGCCGGAGAACATGCAGGCACGTGCGCGCCTGGCCGTGTCCACGCTGCCGCCTGTTGACCGGGCCATGCGCAGCCGCTGACGGGCCCGCCGCTGCTCAAGAGCGACCTGGCCGACGCGCAGATGTGGAACGAGCGCATGATCCGTGACTCGTTCCTGCGGCTGTGCGCCCCCTAGTATGCCGAGGCATCGTCGTCTGGCTGACGTTGGCGCGTCGCAGCTTTGCCTCGCTGTTCCGCGACTACCGCCGCTTCCTCAACACGACGGAGCAGCGGCACGACCAGAACGACGCGGTGATGCAGTGCGACGCGTTCGTGCATAGCGTGCGCAAGGACCGCAAGGTGCGCCGCGGGGCGCATGCTGCACACGCACGGGAGCTGAGCGTGAGCGATATCCGCAGGTCTTCATGCAGCACTTCCTGCAGAAGCAGATGGCGATGCAGTTCTTCGAGGAGCGCTACGAGCGCACGGAGAACGACTCGGAGGTGCGCGCGCACACGCGGTGGCACGATGAGCGTGACACCGTGCGCAGATCCTGTACTTTGACGAGTGCATCCGCGTTAAGAAGAACCGCAGCGTCAAGTGGCCCACGCCCAAGGAGCCGACGCCGTTCATCAGCGTGCGTCACGGCTGCGGCTGCTTCTAGCCAACGGCCTCACGCCCTCCGCAACACGCACAGGACCAGCAGACGTACAAGCTCACGGCGCGACACGTCGCAATGGAGCCGAACCGGGAGAGTACGCCGCACGGTGCGTCATAACCGGCTTGCTGTGGCGCGCTCGCGGGTCGTGACGCGCCCACAGATGCGAAATACGTCTACGAACGCTTCCCCGAGACGTGGAACGCGGCGCACGCGCTGCCGCCGCGCGAGTGCCCGCCGCTCGTCACGAGCGACGAAGAGGTGCGCTCCTGCCAGCAGCCACCGCGCACCGTGCTCACACGCACACACGCGCAGATCAAGCTCAAGCTGCACACGAACGCGCTTGCACGCCAGGCGCGCCTTCAAAAGGTGTTGCTCGTGGGGCCTTGCTGCGCCCGTCACGTGGCTGAACACCGCGGCCGTCGCAGCAAAAGGGCCGTCTCGAGGTGAAGCTGACGTCGCCGGGCGGGCGGCGCGAGATCGTGCTGCCGCGGCTGCTGCCCCCAGAGGAGCGGGCGTGCGTTGCCGGCCGTGTCTGCGCTCTGCGCCGCGCCGGCTCACGCTCGCGCGCACGGCAGGCGCATGCTGGACGTGCGGCTCGAGAAGGTGCACCGCGAGATCCAGAAGTGGAGCATCCCGCGCGACGATGTGCGCCGCCGCGCTGCTTCTCTGCCGCCCAGGACTGACGGTGCACGCAGCTGGACAAGAAGACCGTGGCGTACGTCGAGGTCGTGATCAAGATCCTCCTGACGCAGCAGGAGATGCTCATGAACTCGGCCAACGACGACGAGCTGGTCACGTCCAAGTGCGCGCGCGTGCTCGCCCTGCCGTACTGCACCCAGCCTTACCACACCGCGCGCAGGACGCACGAGCGCGAGCTGCCGCAGATGCTCCAGCAGATCGCCGAGCAGATCACGATCTACGAGGAGCACCTGCGCCTGCGCGGCTCGAACGTGTGATCGACGTCGTCTTCTAGTAGCTGTTACATGTGCTGCTGCTGTACCCCCTACGCCGGCGCCGTCTTGAAGTTCCAGTAGTACGAGCGCACGGGCTTGTCGGTGTTGATCGTGACGGCCTCCTTGGACACGGTCACCTGGTGGTGAGCCGACCCGCGTGAGCCGACGCCAGCACGCGCGCCCCGCCGCACCTGGTACGTCCGCCCGGGCAGCAGCCGCGCGGCGGGTGACGGCACAAACACGGCCTGTGCACGCGAGCGCGCCCGCGATCAGCGCACCGGCGCGCCGCACAGCGTGGCCGCACCTCGACGCTGCTGGCCGTGAGCGCGAGCTCAGTTTCGCCCGGCACAATCGTCTTGCTCTTCGCATCCATCACGTGCAGGATCTCCTTGGCCTTGAGCACGCGCAGGAGCTTGCGCCGGAACACGGCCGAGATGCGCACGTCGGCCGCGGGCACGACCGACGCCGTGTCGGGCTTCTTCGACAGGATCTGCGCGCCGTGCGACACACACACACACACACACACACGGGTCAGACGTGCGGCGCGCCGCGATCGTGAGCGCGCACACCCACGACTGCAGCGTCACGCTCGATTTGCCCAGCAGCAGCTGCGTGTACATCGACAGCTCGTCGTCCTCGACCTGGTCCTGCGCCAGCGCCGCCGTCACCTTGCTGTTGGGCGAGGGCGTCTTCTTCTCGGCAGCGAGCGCGGCTGTGTGTGCGAGGCGGGTGAGCAAAGACGAGCGGCCACGGCGCACGAGGGACCGCACCGGGCTGGCGCACGAGCGCGGGGCTCTGCATGCCGATCGTGCGCTCGTCGTCGTCGTCATCCGCGCGGGCCCGTGCCGCGGCGCGCGTCACCGAAGCGGGCGACGGCTGCGCGGCGGCGGCCACGGGTGTCGGCGGCTTGCGCCGCTGCTCGTCGTTGCTGTCGGACGCGGGCGGGTTCACCGGCAGGCTTTCGACGACTTGCTCGCTGTGATCGTGCGCATGTGAGTGACGCGGCGCGGGCGCGCAGGGCAGGGCCGCACAGCTGGTAGACCATCAGGTCGCCCTGCGGCGCGCTCGACTGCTGGAAGACGTCCTGCAGGCTCCCGCCGGGCCGGTCGAGGCCGCCGCCGGAGTCGCTTATCCGGCGCCCTCCCGCATGTCGCTTGCTGCCGTCGAGCTGTGCGTGCGGCCGGTCAGCGCACACCGGCGAGCTGGACAGGCCGATCGCACCGGCGGGTCGTCGGACGGCGACAGCTCCTGCGACAGCCGGCTCGTTGAGCGCGTCACGCGGCGTCTGCCGCAGCGCGACCGTCAGCACCGCGCCTCGCTGCGCTGCCAGCCTCGCACGGTGGATCTGCGGCAGCCGTGCCCGCAGGCGGTCGCACAATGGCCGGTGAGCTCTGGCCCATCTCGCGGATCAGCTGGCTCATGTCGAGCGCCTGCCGCGCGGCGTGGCGTCAGCGCGTGCGCCGGCGAGTCATGACAGTACCGCGGCATTTGTCGGTGGCAGAGCAGTCGCGGGCGGCTTGCTCGGCGGCGGTTGAGCGAGGGCGGCCTGACGGCTCGCGGGCGCAGTAGAGCAGGGAACGCGCGCGGGACTGCTCACGGGCGGCGGCATCGGCTGCGCGGCGGCAGGCACAAACTTGGCCGGCGACGGGTTGGCCACCGGCTGCGTCAGCGCCTCCTCGACGGGCGTGGGCACGGGGCGCGGCAGGGGACGTGCTGCCGGTGCTGCAGGCGCTGCGGGGGCGAGGGCGGGTGCAGGCGCGCTGGCCTTGCCGTTGGCCTTACGCGCGTACTGGAAGCTCACGAGCTCGTACTGCGTCGGCGGCGACTGCTGCTGCGGCGGTGCCTGGGGCGCTGCCGCCGTCGCCAGCGTGCTGCGCGTGATCGTGCCGGGCGGCAGCGGGGCGCTCACAGCCAGCGGCTTGATTGCGCTCGGGAACGGCGGCTTGCTGCGAAGCGCGTCCAGCTGGCCCGTCCGCGCGAGCTCAATGCCGCGCAGCAGCTTGACGCGCGAGCCCTTGCGGATGTTCATGCTGGTGAGGTCAGCCTCGGTCATCCACAGCAGCGCGTTGTAGTCGACCTCCTCGTAGCGCAGCAGGTTGGCGATGCTGCGCATGCGCTGGTGCTCAGGAACGGCACGGGCGGACGCGCAAGGCGGCGGCGGCGCACCGGTTGAGGTCGTCCGACGTTTCAAAGCCGCCAGCCACGAGCAGGTGCCGCAGCCGCGGGTCGCGGTTGGCCCACTCGAGCCCGCCGAGGTCGTCCGCCGCGGTGCTCGCGCTGTGCGACGGGTGAGTGGCCGGCAAGAGCGCGCGGGTCGCACGTACGCCTTGGGCATGTCGGCGTGCGGCTTGGCTGCAGGTGCGGCGTGTCAGCGGGGCGAAGCAAGGGGCACGCGCAGCGCACCGGTGCTAGCCGGCGCGTAGTCCATCGCCGCAGGGTCGCGGCGGGCGTCGACGGGCGCGTCAGCAGCGATCGAGGGCGGGTCTGGCTGCGAGTTGACGCGCGCGCGCTTGCCGAGGCTGCCGCGGTCGTCGTTCGTGGGGTGCTGCACTCCATGTGAGACCGCGCGTGAGCCGATGCACCGCACACACCTCGGGCCGTTTCGGCGCGTCGCTGTCCTGCGCGAGCAGCGTGCTCTGTCGGCGCGTCATCCTGCACGGCGGCTCCTGCTGGTCCTGCGTCTCGCGCCCCTGCGGCTGCGGCTGCCCGCGTGGCTCGGAGGACGTGGGCACGTTGTCCGGGACGCGCGCGGGCGACGACGTGTCGCGGTTTGCGCGCGTCGTCGACGAGGCCGACGCCGGTGCAGGCGGCCCGCGCAACGGCGGCGGCAGCGGCGGCGAGGGGTCGAGCAGCTCGGCAATCTCGTACAGCTGCTTGTCGCGCGCGATGTCGAGCGGCGTCTGCCCCCTGCAGTGCGCGACATTGGGCGCGAGGCCGGCGCGAGGCCGCGCACACGCACACATCGTTGACGTCGGCGGTGGAGGAGCCGCGCTCGAGCAGCAGGCGCACGCTGGCGACGTCGTTGTTGCGCACGGCCTTGTGCAGCGCGGTCTCGTTGCGCCTGGCGGGCCGTCAGTCGCCGCGCGCATCTTCAACCGTGCCGAAACGCACGTGTCACGCAGGTTGACATGGGCGCCGCGGCCGAGCAGCTGCCGCGCAAGGTCCGTGTGCCCGCGCATGACCGCAAAGGTGAGCGGTGGCACGCGGTCGGTGAAGATGCTCTGGTCGTTGACAAGCTCGGGCACGAGGTTGAGGTACTCGATGACCTGCGACACGCGCCCGAGCGTCACACGCCACGCTCTGATCACACGACACGTGCCTTGGCGTTGTCGCCAGCAACCATGTCCTGTTGGAAGTGCTTGCGCGCGAGGCGCTTGAGCTCGGCCTGCTTGTCACGCGTGCGCGCTCCCTGCCGCACCGCGTCAGCACCGCAGGGCACTTTCATTGAGGCCATCGCTACCGGCGAGCTTGCTGCGCCGCCTCCACCGCCGCCGCCACTGCGCTCCGACGATACCGCCGCCGCCGGGCGGCTGAGCATGGCCTCGATGAAGACCTTGGCGTCCGGCTGGAGCGTGTCGTAGCCCTGGACGGCGCTGATGGAGGAGAAGCGTTTGCCGGCCTGCTGGAAGCACTTGTACTGCGCGCGCCGCGCCGCGTGAGACCCGCGCCACGGCGACGGCAGCGGCGGCGGCGGCGGCGGCGGCGACGCACGTGGTACCAGGTGATGTAGTCGCGATGCCAGCGCTTGGACGCGCTGCGGCGAGCGACAGCGTGAGCTGAAACGGCTTGTGGCAGGTTGAGAGCGCGGCTTACAACTCGGGCCCGACGCGGAAGTGGCGCTCGTCGATGGGCTCCTTGCAGTACGTGCACTTGGAGCGGTTGGTCGGCGCGTAGTCGGCCTTGAAGCGGCCCGTGGGCAGCGCGCCGGGGTCGTCGGACGCCATCGCGCGCGCGAAACGGGTTCCAAACGGCTGCGAAACGGGCCGTCGCGTTCAGCCCGGCGCTCGCTTTTCTTGCGTGCGCGCAGGGTGCGCGAGCGTGCCCACGCGTGGCAGAGCACGGTGCGCAGCAGGCGCGGCGCGGAGGGGCAGAGGGCGTGAGGGCGCGCAGACGCCGAGAGGTGCGCCACCCACAGAAACGATGAGCGACGAGGCAGCGTGGACGCGCGTCACCGAGGTCGCGCGCGCCACCAACGCGCCACCGCCGCTGGACCTGCCGGCGCGGCTCGACGCGCTGCTGCGGACGCTGCTTCAGGTGCGCCGCGCGTCGCAGTGGCGCACGGCGGGCTGAGGCGAGGGCCGCAGGGCCTGCAGGAGTGCGCCGACGTGCTCGAGACGGCCGCGCGCTTCGGCTGGGCGCCGGCCGCGCTGACCGACGTCGCGACGACGGGGCTGCTGGCCGGGTACGACGCCGTGCGCGTCGGCGTCGGCTGCTGCACCGTCGAGTTTGCCAAGGCCAACCGGCCCGCCAAGCCGTCGCGCGAGCTGGCCAAGTGCGCGCGGACACCCGTCGATGTCGTGCGACGGCTGAGATGCGCCGCGCGAGCACCAGGGCCAAAGCGTGGGCGTACAAATGCCTGCACGCGCTCGACCTGCTGCAGCTGCTGCAGGTGCCGCACTCGCCCGGGTGGGCCGAGGACGTGCTCGCGCGGCCCGCACGGCTGCGCAGCGAGCGCGTGACGGCGACGCTGCTGGAACAGGCCACGCGCGTGTGCCGGCGCCTCGAGCGGCGGATGGTCGCGCGGCAGCCCGCGACGGCCGACGAGGCGCGTGCACCACTAGACAGCAGCAGCAGCGGCAGCGTCGGCTGACGGCCACACGCGCGTCGGCAGGACGCGAGCCTGCAGCAGCTGTGCTTCATGCTCCGCCCGCTCGTCGTCGACTGCCCGTCCGCGGCGCAGACGCTCGAGCGCGTGGCCGTGCTCGGGACGCAGTGGGACGCGGCACTGCCAGACGGTGCGCGCCCGACCCTGCCGCTGTGGTTCGCGCGCGAGCTGCTCGACGGCGCCGCGAGCGAGGTCGGCTGCTGCTGGCACGCGTGGTCCCGTGCAGGGCAGGCCCAGTTGCGCCATCGCACGCCGCGGAATACACGTTGCGAGTGGCTGACTGCCGCTGCGCTCGCAGGGTGCTGCTTGTCTTCCCGGAGATGTTTGTGCGTGAGGTGCGGCGCCCTCTTGTGTTGTACTGCACGTCTCACGCAGTTTGCGCAGGCCGTGGCGTCACTCATGCGCTTCCTGGACGCGCCCGCAACCGCGATAGACGCCGCATTGGACGGGTGCTTCTGGCTCGCGGCCGTGGTGGAGCGCCCGCTGGTGCGCCCTTGCGGCTGTGCAGTGCGCGTGCGCCGCTGAGCCCCGTGTGCGCAGCTGTTCCGCCTCGTGCACCACGCCGTCGCGCCGCACATCTGCGAGGAGCAGGACGCGCGGGTGCTGCACTGGCTCGCGGCGCTCTACGTGCGCACGTGGCGCGCCCGCCCGCCGCAGCCCTGGACTGTGGTGCGTGGGCTAGCCCACAGTGACGCGCACGCTGAGCCGCGGCGTGCGCAGGCGCCCGACCCAGACGTGCCGTGGCTGTCGCGCCGCGTGTGCGCGCTGGCGGCTGCCGAGGGCGCGTCGATGCGCGCAGCCCAGGCGGAGGCGCTGACCGAGAGCCTGCGCGAGCGGCGCGTGCGGCCGTACGACGAGCGTGCGTGCGCGCCCTGCCACAGACGGCTGGCTGCACGTAATGCTCAGCGCGCGCTGGCGGCACACAGGGTGGCTGCACGTCATGCTGCATCGGCCGGTGCTGGAAGACGCTGCGCTACGCGCGGCCGGGCCTGATGACGCGCCCGATGCCGCAAACTGCCGCCGCCTGCTCTGGCAGCTCGGCGACGAGCCCGGGCCGTACGACGCGCAGCGCTACGACGCGTGGGCGGGTGCGCGCGGCCGCGGCTGCTGCATGCCGTCGCTGACCAAGTCGTCGCAGCCGCCGCGCCGGTGCCCACCAAAGGTGTCGCGGTCGACGTCGCGCAGATGCTTGCGCACGCTGCGCTGCGGCCGCTGCAGGCGTAGAGCCACAGCTGATGACACGCATAACAACAACAACAACACACACACACACAAAAAAAAAAACAAAAAAATAGGGGGTAACTGACGCGTTGTGGGCAGAGCATCGGCGCGAGCGTAGACGGCGGGTGTGTGCGGGCCGATCACGACCGCGCGTGCGTGACCTTCTCGCCGCGGACGGTGTAGAAGGTCTGTCGTTGCGCGGGCGCGGGGCGGCTGTGAGCGCGCATGTTGCGGTGGCACGCCGAACGCACCATCTTGCCCGAGGCGCGCTGCTGGCCCGAGCTCTCGTTGAACGTGTGGCACTCGCTGTACGGCGGCGTGTACAGGTGCAGCGTGACGGCGCCCTTGGTGTGGCTCGGATTCTCAACGCGGTGCAGGCCGATCTTGTCTGCGGTCGGCGCGTGCTTAGCAGTGTCGGCGCGCAAGGGGGGCCGCGTCCGCACCGTGCATGTACGTCACCGCGTCGCGGCCGTGCTTCTCCTCCGACAGCACCTGCAGCGGCGCGCACCCGGCGCCGTCGGGCTGCGTCTGCGGCCAGTCGTACTGCGCGCCCGCCTCAGCCCGCGCCTCTCTTTGCCGCGCGCAGCGACGCGACGCACCTTGGTCTCGAGCACCTCGCCGTCGAGCACCTTGACGAGACAGTGTGAGCCGGCGTGGTCGTGGATGGCGCTGTTGACACGCGGGGCGCGTGTCGGTGCGCCGCGCGCGGGCGAGTAACGGCAGAGGCCGCACCTCATGTGGCCCTCGCCCCATGCGAGCACCATGAGGTTGAACTTGCCGTTGCCGTCGTCGACCAGGTTGCGCGTGTACTTGGCCGGGTCGAACAGCGCGTACTTCTTCCAGTCGTCGTCGTTGGACTGGCGGCAACGGCGGCAGCGGCGGCAGTGGCGGCGGAGCAGGGGCCGCCCCGTCAGCACCGGGCCTTCTTCCGCGTTCTTTCCGCTTCCGCACCTTGTACGCGTCCAGCAGATGCCGCACCTTCGCCAGGCGCTTCGCGTCCAGCTCGTGCAGGCCGTTGTCCGCGAGCTCAGCGCGCAGCAGGCGCACGAGCGCGTCGAGCGTGCGCGGCCGCTCGTCGTCCGCCTCGTCCATACGTCCGTGTGACAGGCGTGAGAGCGATTCGAAAATCGCATCATGGCCGCGGCGTCTTCGGCCGACGTCGTCGCGGCGCTGCGGCGCGCGTGGCTGGGCGAGGGCGGCGGTGGTGTCGTCGCGGGCGGACGCACGGGCGCTGCCGCGGGTGCCACGGGGAGTGCCGAGACGTCGCAAATGGTGCGTGGTGCGCGCGCGGCGTGCAGGCCGCGAGCGCGAGCGGGTGCTGAAACGCGTCGTTTTGAAGACGGCGGCGCTGCGTGCGGTGCTCGAGGCCGTCAAGGCCAGGACGCCGGCCATGAGCCCCGTGCACACGATCACGTTCAAGGAGGGCGCCGTCAAGGCGCGTCTGCGAGGGCCGGCGCCCGCTGCCCGCTGACGGCTCCCGTGCAGATGCGTGAGACGCTCGCGCAGATTGAGGCCCAGAAGCCCTCGCTCAAGTTCGCCGACCTGCTCCGGCGCCCCGGGTACCGCGACGCCGTGACTGACTTTGCCAACAAGGTATCGTCGCGCGTCTTGTGCTGTCCGCCCGGCTCATGAACGAGCGCCCGCGTGCGCAGGTCGCCGTCATCCTCGGCACAGACGCGCCTGCGCCGGCCGCCGCATCGCCCTCGACGCCCAAGGCCGCCGGCTCCACGCACTCGCCGCAGCAGCCAACGCAGCAGCCGGCGAAGCTCGCGGTCGTCACTGCACCGGGACTTGCGCCGCCGGCCGATCTGTCCCTGCGTGCGTTTCTCACGCTTTCCGCGCCGCCGCCCGCTGCTCACACTGGGCCGCCCGCAACGGCCAGCCGAGTGCCTCAACTACGTCTCGCAGGCGCTGGGGGAGGCGCTGCCGGCGGGCGTCATCATGGCGACGGCGCCCCTGTTCAAGGTGCGGCGCACGCTGGTGCCGCGTGCATCAGTACTGAGCACCCGGGCCTGCGACGGCGCCAGGACGGCACGCGTTTTTGCCGGCTGATCAACGCCGTGTTCCCGAACGCGATCCCCGCATTCAACCAGGAGCCGGTGGGCCAGTTCAAATGCGTGCAGAATCTGCAGTACTTCCTGCAGTGCGCCGCCCCCCATGGGCCGTGCGCCCGATTTATAGCGCAGCTGACACGCTGGTGGCACGGTCAGGGAATGCAAGCAGCGCCTGGGCCTGTCGCACGACCAGCTGCTGGACCCGGTTGACGTGTACGAGCTCAACGACAAGGGCGTGGTGCAGGTTCGCGCTCGGGCGTGTGCCATGCTCTACCGCACACACACTGACGGCGCGCAGATCGGCAACACCCTCGCGCTCGTCGTCGCACGCCTGCACAAGGTCAAGCCGCTGGCCACGTCGCTCGAGCGCGCCGCGGAAGCCGTGCCGGCCACGCCCTCGACGCCGAGCAGAGGCGCGGCGACCGTGCCGCTGTCGTTCTTTCTCTTGCCGTCGACGCTGTCGCTCGTCGGTGCGACTTGGCCTGCGCGCCGCGCGGCCGCTGGTTTATCACGCCCGCGTGCAGCCTCGCCCGAGAAGCTGCAGCCGTCGACGAAGCGCATGCGTGACTACCGCCTGCACACGGCGCTCGACGACGGCGCCAACCTGTACCGCTGCGTCGACATGAACGTGCGTGCCGCTGCGAGGCGCACCGGGCGCGGTGTCTGAAGGGGGAAGGGGCGCCGCAGATGCGCCGTGTGACGACGCAGCGTATCGACGTGGCTGAGGTCGACGACGAGAAGCTGAAGGACGTGGTCGAGATCTTGTCCAAGTGCGCGCCGTCAGCTCTGCTCGCCTGCTGCTGACGCGCGCGCCACCAGGCACAGACACCCGTTCACCATGCCCGTGGGCGCGTACTGGTACGAGAACGACGCCGTCTACATAGAGATGCCGGTCTACACGCACATGACCCTGCGCGAGTGGCTGTTCAAGAGCCCTGTGTCGCAGGGTGCGCACGCGCATTGAGCCGCTGGGCCGCTGACGCGCATCGTCATCCAGGCGCCGTGCAGCAGCTGTTCTCGCAAATCCTCCTCGGCCTGACGTACCTGCACCACCACGGTGCGATCGCACGCGCAAATGTACAAACGTGCGCAACGCTGAGGCAGCAACCTGTAGGCATCACGCACGGCCGGCTGGGCATGGACTCGATCGTGATGAGCATGGACGTCGAAGGCCGCGAGCAGCTCCACCCGATCATCTGCTGCCTGGGCTTTGCGGCGCTGTGCGTGGGCCTGGGCTGTGCGGCGCTGCAAGCGCTGAACAGAGCGTACGCCCCCACCAGGAAGAGACGTCGCGAGACGGCGAGCAAGACGAAGGCCGCGAGCGCGCTCACCGTGACGGCCGCGCGCGACGTCTACGCGCTCGGGCTGCTGATGTACGAGAGCCTGGTCGGCGGGCGGCCGGAGCACGACGAGCATGGCGCGCTGGACGTGGGCAAGCTGCCGGCCGTCGACAGCCTCAAGGCACGTCGACCTGCCCTGCACGGCAGGCTGACCGACCGCTGCGCATGCAGAACAAGGCGCTCGTCTCGGCGCTGTCGGCGATGCTGCACCGCAAGCCGTCGCAACAGCCGTCCGCCGCCGTGCTGACGCTGCACCCGTACTTTGCGCCGTGCGTGCGCTGCAGGCGTTCGCGGGCCGGACGCAGCTGAGGCGCGGCCCGCAGGCTCACGTACGGCGGCCCGGCCACCAACACGATGCGGCCGCTGGAGGGTGTCGTCGCGCGCACGTACGAGCTCCGGCGCAAGCTCGGCCAGGGCGTCGTGTTGCTCGAGATCGACAGCGACGACCTCACGCCCTCGCTACTCGAGATGGTCGCGTCCCTCGGCAGGGACGACTTCCTGAAGGCAGCGTGCCCCTCTCCGCGCGGGCTCGGTAGGCCGGGGGCTGAACGTCGCCCGCACGCGTACACAGGAGGTGTACTACATCCCAACCGACTACACCTCTTTTGCCGACAAGACGATGGCCAGCAGCTCGCCACTGCGGCTCAAGAGCCGAGTGCGCCAGCCGCACAAGCGAGCGGTCGCCGTTTGCCTGACCGTCGTTGCGCGGCGCAGGTGCTCGCGTCGTTCTGGCTGCGCATGGTGCACGACGGGCACTACTTTGGCGCGCCCCCGTTTGCACCGCCGCCTTCGCCGCAAAAAGTCCTGACACGCCGCGGCAGAGGCCTTCAACATCGACGACATGATCCAGCTGCTGCCGTCGCGGCAGCGGCGCGACCCGGAGCTGTACCGCGCCATCGGGCTCGTCATCCTCAAGTGCCTGCTGGACCGAGTGCGTGGCCGTGCGACGCGACACTGGCCGCGCCGCTGACACCGGCTGCCGACAGACCAAGGTGCCTTCGCCGATCGCCGTGCTGGCGTACAAGTGCCTGCAGTGGTCGCGCATCAACCTGATCGGCACCGACTCGCCCACGCCCAAGAAGGCGCGGGCCGTGGTCGCAGACGCTTCTCTCCGCTGACGTCGTCGGTGCCCCAGGTCGCCGTGTCGCTCTCGGACGCCGAACGGGCCATCGTCGACACGTTCACGCCGCAGCTGGCCGCGCTCGCCGCGGGGCTGACGCACATCCGCCTGGCAGAGACGCTGCCCGCGCTTGATTTTTTCTCGCTCGCGTGCGGGTCCGAGTACATCGTGACCGAGATGCTGCGGCCGTGCCACGAGTTTTACGACTTTTCGTTCATGTCGCTCACGCCCCTGCTACTGCGCGGTGCGCGCGCTCTGCCATCGGGCTGCGAGCGCTCACGCCCGCCGCGCACCAGAGTACATCAACGCCCTCTCGCCCGTTGAGCTGCGCATGCTGCTGCTGTGGGCGACCTCGCAGGTGGACCTGCGCTACCTCGCGGTTGCGGTCGGGCCGGAGCGCCAGGGAGCAGGCTTCCAGGACGGTGCGCTCGCATGTGCGAGCTTGTCGGCGTTGTTTGCTAACGCGCCGCGCGCCCCACATAGCCCCGCTCGTGCTCAAGTGGCTGCACCGCCCGAGCGAGCACAAGGTGCCGCGGCGCGTGGGCTTTGGCGTGATTGAGCTGCCGGAGCTGGAGGACGCGGAAGAGGTCGCGCGGGTGATGCAGGTGTGCCTGACGGCGGCCGGGATGTGACGCGCTGTGCGCTTGCCATTGCCAGTGCCGCTCTCTGGAACAGCCTTCATATAGTCAGATTGGCACAATCTCCTCGTCGCCGCCCTTCATGTCGCTGCTGTACGTTGCGCGCACATCCATCTCGTACTCGGCGTCGGTCGCGGCCGAGTAGCGCGCCGAGACGTCGGCGAGGTCGTCGGCCTCGGTGTTGAGCACAAACTGCGAGCGCGTTCTGCACGCCCCGGTGAGCGACGGCGGCGTGTGCAGGCCACGCGGACAGACGCACTGGCCCGTGTTGCGCTGCAGCAGCGAGGGCCGCGCGTCGTCGCTGCCGGAGCTGCTGGGCGCGATGGCCCCGTGGCCGTTGGCCTCGGCGCGCAGCGAGGGCGGCTTGGGGTTCATGAGGAAGGGCTCGATGTAGAGCCGGTTGATGCGCACAGACCAGTGCGCGTTGGCCTGGCCGTTTACGCGTTCTGAGCAAACCTGGCGCGAGCGCGGCTGGGCAGACGGGCCGCACCAGCTCGGCCGGCGACATCACCCGCTGGTCCTCGTCCTCCTCGTCCACGACGCCGATGGGGATGTCGAGCTTCTCGAGCATGACGCGCGTGCTCGAGCCGAAGATGGCCACCGTCGCGACGACGAGCACGAGCGTGGTCGAGAGGATGACGCCGGCCGACTCGCCAGTGGCCTTGGTCGCGAGCATGAACGCGAGCGCGCCGCGCAGGCCTGGCCGTGCCACGGTGAGTACTGGGCACCGCGCCCCGCACGGGGCGCGCACCGGACCACCACAGCATCGTCTGGTGCTTGACTGTGAGGCGCAGCGAGCGGTCCTTCTGGAAGATGTTGAGCAGGAACGACAGCGGCACAATGTTGCACGCGCGTGCGACGAGGATAACCAGCTGCCAGGGCGGACGGACGGGTCAGCCGCTGCTGCGCGCAAAACCGGCTGCTGTGCACGCACGAATGAGCAGATGATGAACGCGGGCTTGTACACGAGGTTGTAGTTGGTGAAGATCGTCAGGCCCACATACGAGAAGACAAAGTTCTCTGCCGCCGAGCGGTCAGCGCGCGTCCCGCGGTGCACGCGCCCACCGCCGCACCGGCCATGAACGAAATCAGCTGGAACATGTACTTGGTCGTCTGCTGCGTCTTGAGCGACATGTTGTAGAAGGCGTAGTGCGCCATCGAGATGCCGCAGAAGAGCATCGACACGATGCCTACGCACGGCCCGGTGAGCACACGCGGGCGCCGAGGACGTGTCCTCGCGCACGCACCGCTCGTGCCGACGCCCTGCGCCAGCAGGAACGAGATGTACGCGATGATTACGAATGTCGTCGCCTCAAGGCCCGGGTACTCGTACAGGCGGATGTGCTTGAACAGCTGCGGGCCACCAACACGCGGTGAGCAACACAGCGCGGACCTGCGCGGGCACGCACCAGCGCGGCGAAGCAGCCCATGAGCGTGCCGATCGCAAATGAGCCGAAGAAGATGCCGAGGAAGCCGCCAAAGGCCGCCATGACGCTGTCAAAGGTCACGTCTGCGGCGGCAGCGCCTCAGCGACACGTCGCGGGCGCATCGCGGCCACCCACTCATGTGCTCAAACTTGATCAGCGTCTGGAAGAGCACAATGGCGATCGCGTCGTTCATGATGCTCTCGCCAAAGACGAGCGCAAAGATCTTGGGGTCGACGTGCATCGCGTGGAAGATGGCCAGGACCGTGACTGCGGAGCGCCGCTGCTCAGCACCGGCAACGCTGCGTGCTGGCGCGGGCGCACCGGGGTCCGTCGCGCTAATGAGCGCGCCAAAGATGAGGCAGTCGATCAGCGGCATGTAGCCCGCGTCGACGCCGGCGAGGGTGAGCGCGTATAGCAGGCCGCTGCGGCAAAACACGTAAGCGGCGCTCATGCACGACCGCAATGGCGGCGCGCACCCCGTCACAAACGTCGCGATCGTTGTGCCGAAGAAGGCGAACGTCAGGATGCCTTGCGCGGGCGCTCAGCAGCGCCGAGCCGCGTGCACGTGCATGCACGCGCACCGACGAGATTGGCGAAGAACGGGCGGCGCTTGAGGTCGTAGCCCGAGTTGAAGATGATGGGCGGCAGCAGGAGGAAGTAGAACAGGTCAGCGTTGAACTGCACGCGGTCGGCGGAAGTTTAGCGGGCGGCGGGGGCGGGTCCGCGGGCGCCGCGCCTGCGTCAGCTCCTCGAGCTTCTCGATGCGCGCGAGGTGCATGGCCATGCCGACGACGGCGCCGAGGATGATGGCCACGAGCGTCTCGTGGATGACCTTGATCCCCGTGCGCTGGATCATGTAGGCGACGGCGACGGTCAGCCCGAGCAGGACGAGCATGAGCCTGCGGACGCGGGCGGTCGAGCGGGCGCGCAAACACGATAAGCCCCGAGCGTCCGAGCGGCCGTGCGCGCAGCCGCGGGTGGCCGGTCCACGCACATGATCGAGAACGAGAGCAGGACCTCCCCGTCCGCGCCCGTGTCCTCGCCGGCGACGGGCGCCCCCGTGCCCTCGGCGCGCACGACAGCAAAGCCGCGGACGGCACGCGCGGCGGCGTGCACGGCCGCGACGGCCGCGTCGCCCAGCCCGCCGTCGGTCGACTGCATCAGATCGAACTGGTCAAAGGTCAAGGTGCAGGCTGCGTGACAGCTCGAAATTGCGCTCGAAGATGCCGCCGAAGCAGACCATCGTCACGCTCTCATCGAGGCACGTGGCGCGCGCGCGGCGTGCCACAGCTCGATGCTCACGACGCGCGCGTGCGCGCACGCAGTGGCACAGGCCATGTGTGGGGCGACCAGGCCGGCAAGTCGGCGCCCGACAGCGTCAGCCGGCCCGTGAACGTGTACGAGAGCCGCGAGGAACGGCTGAACCGGGTGATGCGGCAGCGCGTGCGTGCGCGGGGGCTGCGCACGTGCACTGTGCGCGTGGCCACGCAACCGACGTCGGTGCCCCGCCCGCCGCGCGGCAGGATGCGAGCATCAAGCAGCTGCACGACGCCTCGCGCTACAAGAGCTCGACCGTCGTGGCCGTGTCGGACATCGACGACGACCCGCTGCTCACGACGCTCATGAGCCGCACGGCCATCGACCCGGCCGCCGAGGCGCTGCAGGACGAGTCGCAGTTCCCCTCGCTTGGTGGGTCCGCCGTGTCGACGCGCCCCGGAGCCGCCGCCGTGCCCGCCAAGTCGTGGAGCAGCGTCGCGAGCAAGGCGACCACCAAGCCGACAGCCGCAGCGGCCGCAGCGACGCCACCTGCCCAACCCATGGCGCCCGGCGCGTGGGGCCGCGCACCCGCTGCCGCCGCGCCCGCTGCCGCCGCGCCCGCTGCCGCCGCGCCCGCTGCCGCCGCGCCCGCTGTCGCCGAGGCCGTGTGGGGCTTGAGCGCCGCGCCAAGAGCGCAGCCGGCCGTCACGCAGCCGCCGCAGCCGCTGCAGCCGGTGTACGTCGCGCCCGCGCCCGTGCCGCCGCGCCAGAAGCAGCAGCCGCCGCAGCAGCCGCCAGCGCCCTTGCAGCAGCAGCAGCAGCAACCCGTACCTGTGCAGCAGCAGGCGCCCCTGGCCGGCAGCGGACGCGGACGCCCACCCCGCCCGCGCCTGCCCACGCCGCTCGACGCCTTGCCGCGGTTCCAGCCGGGCGACAAGGTTGAGGCGCAGTTCTCGGCCGACGGGCAGTGGTACCGCGCGCAGGTGCTGCAGGCGGCTGGGGCGTCGTACGTGGTGCAGTACGTCGACTACGGCGAGGCCGAGCACCTGCCCGAGAGCTCGCTGCGACCGCTCTCTGCTTAGATTGTGCGGGCCATGTGCACTGGTTGTCTGGTCGCAGCTGGTCACTTTGCGCACGGCGCTCCACACCCGGATGGCCGGCGTCGAAGACTCGGCCGCAGAGCCGCTGCTGGTCAACCGTCGCAAGGACGCAGACGAGCCCGAGCCGGTGAAAGGCCAGCTGACGGGCTTCTTGGTGTACTGCGCGCGTGCGTGCGGGCGGGCCGGCGCGCCGCTCGCCGTGCCCCCAAATGCCGCTCACGCCCCTTTCCCCGCGCGCCGCGCAGTCGTCGCGTCGCTCTCGGCGTTCAACTTTGGCTACCACAACGGCGTGATCAACATCCCGAAGGCGGTGCGTTGTGCGCGGCCGGGCGGGCGGGACGCGCGGCTGCTGCTGCTGCGCCGTCGTCATCAGCAGCACGGCGGCGCGCTGACACTCCGCGCACACAGTCCGTCGTCGGCGAGGGCTGCAGTCCGCCCGAGCCCCGGTCCGAGCCGTTCCCGGACTGCTTCCCCGACGTGGACGACACGACCTGGGTGCGTGCGCGGCCCGCGCGTCTGTGGCAGAGGCTCACGTCGCGCGCGGCCGGTAGGGCCTCATCGTCGGCCTGTTCGCACTCGGCGGTCTCGCGGGCGGGCTGGTCGCGGGCTTCCTGGCCGACCGCTTTGGCCGCCGCAGCGCCATCCTCTTCACCAACGTGTTCTTCCTGCTTGGCTCGGTGCTGCAGGCGCTGGCGATGACGGTGCGACGCGGCAGTCGCGGCCGAGCGCACACGCTCATCGGCCCGACGCGCCAGCCGACCTACCTCATGTTTGGCCGCTTCTTCGTTGGCATGGGCGCCGGCGTGTCGTCCGTGGCCGTGCCGATGTACGTCGGCGAGATCACGACGCCGGCCCTGCGCGGCGCCTTTGGCGTCATCTTCCAGGCACGCGCGTGCCGCTTGTTGATCCGGCCGCGGCTGACATTGGCACGCGCGCTGCAGCTGTCCCTCACCGTCGGCATCCTGTTTTCGCAGGTCATCGGTATCCCGCTGAGCAACGCGCCCGGCTGGCGCTGGTTGCTCGGCTTCACCGTGTTCATCTCGCTCGTCCAGAGCGCGATGCTCATCTTGTGCGCGGACCCTTGCGCGCGATCGCGCCCGGCTCACCCCGGCCCGGCCGCGCAGCTGCTGTGAGTCGCCGCGCTGGCTGATCATGCAGCGCCGCAACGAGACGGCCGAGCGCGACCTCGCGCGGCTGCGCGGCACGCTCGATGTGCAGGAGGAGATCACGCTCATCAGCGTCGGCCAGGCGTCACAGAACCTCGTGCGCGCGCGCGATCGTGCCTGCCCATGGCCGCGTCGGCTCACACGCACCGCAGGACGCGACGCAGCAGCAGGGCTTTGCGCTCGTGCGCCTCCTGCGCAACCGGTCGCTGCGCCGCCCGCTCGTCGTCGCCATCGCGCTCAGCCTGGCGCAGCAAGTGCGTCTCGCGCGACGGCTCTCGTACGCGCTGAGTGTGCCCGCGCAGCTGTCCGGTGTGAACGTCGTCTTCTACTACTCGAGCGAGCTGTTTGGCGCCATCTCCGACAACGCACAGGTGCGCCCGCGCGCGCTCACACGGTGGGCACGGCATACGCTGACCACTGGGGGTGCACCGCAGCTGCTTACTGTGTTGATCGGTGCCTGGAACGTGCTGCTGACGCTGCTCGCCGTGTTCCTGATGGACCGCCTCGGGCGGCGCCCGCTGCTGCTCTTGTGCGCCGTGTGCGTGCGCGCCGGTGTGCGTGCTCACGCCGCGGCGTCGCAGCGCCGAACTCGGCATGGCGCTGACGGCGTCGCTCTTCTGCATCTCATACGTCGTCAATAGCGGGTGCGTGGCGCGTGCTCTTTCGGCCGTGCTCAACGTGTGCGCGCGCAGCGTCCTTGGCGTCGTGAGCGCGTACCTGTTCGTCATGGCCTTCGCCGTAGGCCTCGGGCCAATCCCGTTCCTCATCATCTCCGAGATCTTCCCGTCGAGCGACGTCGGCACGGCGTCGTCCATCGCGTTGCCGTTCAACTGGGCTGCCAACTACGCCGTGGCCCAGGTACGCACACGCACGCACACACGCCTCGCGTGCGTTCACGCTGACGCGCGCCCGCAGCTCTTCCCGATCCTGAACGAGAACCTGGCCGAGAAGTACGTCTTCCTGCCGTTCATCGCCACCAACGTCGTCTCGTTCCTGTTCACGTTCGCCTTCGTGCCCGAGACAAAGGTGGGCGACCGGGCGCGCGCGCTCCGGCAGCTGCCTGACAGCTGCCTGACACGCGCGCGCGCGCAGGGGCGGACACTCGAGGAGATTACGGGCTCGTACTCGTCGTCGTCATGAGCACAGCTGTCTGTGTGTGCGTGTGTGCACACTTTGCGCGTGACAAGATGCCGCCCGACTGGACGGCGCTGCCGCACGAGCTGCTGGCGCACGTGTTTGCGCACCTGGGCGCGCCAACCGTGTTCTGCGTGTGCCGCGGCGTGTGCCGGGTGTGGCGCGACGCGGCCGTCGAGACGATGCAGGCGTCGCGCGCGCACGTGCTGCCGGTGCGGATCGGCCCGACGCGCCTCCTCGTGCTCGAGGACGAGGACGAGGGCCGGTCGTCATCGGCGGACGAGGACGGCCAGCGTGACAGCAGCAGTAGCAACGGGAGCGAGCCCGAGGACGACTCGGGCCGCGACACGGACGAGGACGAGTCAGCCATCTGGCGCCCGACGCGGCATCGGCGCCTGCCGCGCCCGCCCCGCCCGCCCCGCCCGCCCCGCCGTGTGCGCGTGCCCCCGCCCGAGCGGCTGTCGTGGGACGAGCTGCTGCGGCGCCTGGACGCGCTGCGCGTGCCGTTCTCGGTGACCGTGCCGCCGTCTTCCGAGTCTGCGACGGCCCGCACGCTCGTGCCGCTCGCGCTCGTCAAGCAGCGCAAGGCCGCGGCGCAGCGGCGGGCGTCGGACAGCGCCGCCGTGTCGTCGCCGTACCTGCACGGGCTGTCGCTGGCCGGGACGCGTCTCCAGTGCGTCTGCGTGCTCGCGCGCGTGCCTCGCGAGCTTGACCGCCGCGGCGCAGGACGCTTGCCCCGTTCACGGCCGCGCTGGCGTCGTTGCGTCGGCTCGACCTGCGTGGCACGGCCATCGCCGACATCGCCGCGCTCGCGGCCTGCACGCGGCTCGAGACGCTCAACCTGACCGTGCGCCGCCACGGTGACGACCGCGCTCCGTGCTCACGCTCGGCGCCGCTAGGGCGCGCCCGTCGCAGACATCGACGCGCTGCGGCACTGCACTGTGCTGCGCGAACTCCTGCTCACGGACACGCTCGTCGCCAGCCTCGCGGCGCTCGCGTCGTGCGCGCGGCTCGAGACGCTGGACCTGAGCGGGGCGCGCGCCGTCGGCTCGATCGCGCCGCTGGGCTCGTGCGGGCGTCTGCGCGTCGTGCGCATGTTCGGCTCGGCGGTGCGCACGCTGGACGCGCTGGCGCTGTGCACGCGGCTCGAGGTGCTCGAGGTCCCGTTCGCGCTCGCCCTGGACGGCGACCGCGTGGCCGCGGCCCTCGCAGCGGTCGAGTCGCTCGCGTCGCTCACGCTGGCCTTCTCGAGCGTGCGCCGCGCCGCGCCGTTGGCCGCGCTCGAGCGCCTCGTGTACCTCGACCTGTCGGGCACGGACGTGGGCGACGCGGACGTGGCGGCGCTCGCGGGCTGCGCGGCGCTGGCGACGCTGCGCCTGCAGCTCACGGCGCACGTCACGACGGTCGACGCGCTCGCCGCTGCGCCGGCCCTCGTTGAGCTCGATCTGCGCCAGTCGGCCGTGCGCGAGCTGCTGGCGCTGTGTGCGACGCCGCCGTGGGTGTCGCGGCTGCGGCGCGTGCTGCTCGACGGCTGTGCGCACGTGCCGCTGGATGTGCGCGAGGTTCTCCTGCCGGCCCTCGGGTGGCAAGCGGTCGGGTCGGGCGCGCTGCAGCGCTGAGAGAGCGATCGACGGGACCCGCGCGATGCCGCTGTGTACAAACGCACTTGGGCTTCAAACCACGTGGGCCGCCCGGAAGATTCCGGCCGCGCGGCCATGCGTGAACCCGTTTTCCGCGACCCGCATGGCCCTCGCTCTCTCTTCTTGCGCGCCTCGTGCACGCCGCCGCGCCGCGCGTTGGGCACCCCGCGCGCACACCCGCGCCGGAGGACGGCCTGCATGCGCGCACACGCTGCGGCGCGGCCGCGGGGTCGCGCGCGCGCGGCGGGTGCCGTTCGTGCCCTTTCTTTCTGGCCGCGCGAGCACGTGGCCCGCCCTCGTCGCACCCGGCCGCTGTGGGTGGCACCGGCGCGCGGCTCGCGTCTGCGCGCCGAGTGCCACGCTGCTTGTGCTTGGGTGCGCGGGACAGGGTGGGCGGGGACGGCCGGCGCCCCCCCCCTTCGCCTCGCGGCGCGGAAATCTCTTCGTCGTCACGCGGCGCGCCAGCAACGACTCACACGGCACGGCACTCGCGCACAGGCCGGTCCATTCTCCCCCCGCACCGCCCACCCGCACGCCATGTCGAAGGACACGTACTCGACAGTCACGGGCTTCCTGCTTGACTTCTCCCTCGGCGGCACGGCTGGTGCGTGCCCCCGCGCCTTCCTCCCTCCCCCTTCTCTCGTCCGCTTGGCACACGCGCGCCCCGCCCGCCTCCCCGTGACGACCACACTACATGCACCATACAGACGCGTCGCGCGGCCCTCGCGGCCGCCGCGCCCTGGTGAACCTATCACCCTGATAATTTTTCAGACTGAGGGGCCTTGTCCCGTCCGCTGCCCCTGCATGCTCTCACGCGCACGTGTCGCCCGCGTCTGCCGCTGACCCGCCGCGCCCCCGCTTGCTGCGCTGCACCAGGCGCCATCGCCAAGACCTGCACGGCCCCGATCGAGCGCGTCAAGCTCATCATCCAGACGCAGGATGCCAACCCGCGCATCCGCTCGGGCGAGGTGCGCATCGCATCGCATCGCATCGCATCGAGCGCCCCGCTCACGCATACCGAAACCCCCGCCAGGTCGCGCGCTACACCGGCATCGGCAACGCCTTCTCGCGTGTCGCCTCGGAGCAGGGCATCCTCGCCTTCTGGCGCGGCAACATGACCAACGTGATTCGCTACTTCCCGACCCAGGCGTTCAACTTCGCCTTCAAGGACTCGATCAAGAAGCTGTTCCCGAAGTGCGTCGCGCTTGCCCGCGGGGCGCGCACGCCAGGGGCCTGACGCTTGCGCGCCTCTCTCGTGCAGGTACAACCCGAAGACCGAGTTTGGCATGTTCTTCCTCGTCCAGCTCGCCTCGGGCGGCCTCGCGGGCGCTGGCTCGCTCTGCATCGTCTACCCGCTCGACTACGCCCGTACGCGCCTCGCGTCGGACGTCGGCAAGGGCAAGCGCGACTTCAACGGCCTGTGGGACTGCCTGGTCAAGACGGCGACAGGCCCGCAGGGCATCCGCGGCCTGTACAACGGCTTTGGCGTGTCGGTCGCGGGCATCATCCCGTACCGCGGCGTCTACTTCGGCCTGTATGACTCCTTGCGCGAGAAGAACCCGTACCGGTACGACCTCGGCGTCATGGGCATCGCGTCGAAGTTCGTCGTCGCCCAGACCACGGCCATCGCCGCCGGCTACGCCTCGTACCCCATGGACACGGTCCGCCGCCGCCTCCAGATGCAGTCGGAGAAGCCCAAGGACAAGTGGATCTACCGCGGCACGATCGACTGCTTCGTCAAGGTCACGCGCGACGAGGGCCTCAGCGCGCTCTTCAAGGGCGCCGGTGCCAACGCCCTCCGCACGGTCGGCTCGGCCCTCGTGCTCGTGCTCTACGACCAGATGCAGGGCATGCTCGGCCTCAACCTGCCCGGTGGCGGCGAATGAGCGGCCCCCCGCCCACTTTGTCCCCCCTCCCAATCTTGTTCCGTTCTTCTGCTATGTCCGTCTCTCCGCATTCTCACTACCGCAGCCCTCTGCCTCTCTCGCTCTCTCTCTCTCTGTCGTCGTGTGTGGCTGCCTCCCGCTCTCCGATCACGCTGCCTGCGACCCGTGTGTGCTCAACCACCTCCTTTGTGTGCCGTCACGGGGCTGTGCGCAGCAAACTCTCTTTCTCGCCAGATCGTACACAGAGCTGTCTGTTGGCCGGTCACCGGTCGCGCGACGACGCCTGCTTGCGCCGCTTGGCCTCGCGCACCGCGTCCTCCACGTCGAACGCGCCCCCACGCGGTCGCCCAAACGCCGACGCGTCGCTCGCAAACAGGTCGCCGCGGTGGCCGTCGTCGGCGTCGGCGCGCCGTCGGCTGCGTCGGCGTGTGGGCGCGCGTGCGACACAGCAAGACTGACCCGCGACGCACCGCGACGCTGACGCCTGCCCGTTGCGGATCTCGGGGAACGTCGGCAGCATGTCGGGGTCCTTGGCTGGCGACCGTGGGAGGTCAGCGCGGCGGCCGCGTCACGCGCTTCTGTTCGCGCGCACCAAGCGGCGACTCGGCAAAGTACACGTGCCGCAGCGCGTCGCCCGCGGCGGGCCGTTTGCTCTGCGGTACAGCTGATCAGCCGTGCACACTCAGCCTGCACAGCAAGGGCCCGCACGGGGTCGTAGGTCAGGAACGCGTTGAGCAGGCTGATCGTGGCCGACGAGCAGTGCGGCAGCTTGACCTTGAGGTTGTTGTACCTGCGCGTTTGGCGGTCAGCGCACGCGCGCTCACACGCAGCGGGACCTGCTCCGCACGGCTGCTTGCGCAGGAGCACGGGAAACAGCTCGCTGAACCCGGGCCAGATTTGATCGTTGGGCGTCCCGAGCAGGTCAAAGATCAGCTCGACCTGCGCGGCCTCGGTCTGGCCCGGCATGAGCGGTGCGTGGTTGAGCAGCTCGCCAAAGATGCACCCGACCGACCTGCACGCGTGTACGTGTGCGTGGGCCGCCCGTTGCCTCACGCGCCACGCCCGCCCGGCGCGCACCACAGGTCGATCGCGGTCGTGTACACCTTGGCGCCGAGCAGGACCTCGGGCGCGCGGTACCAGAGCGTGACGACGCGCGGCGTCATCGGCCGGGGCGGCAGGCCGAAGCGCCGCGCGAGGCCAAAGTCGGCTGTGCCGCGGGGCACCAGGCTCAGCCGCCGGGCGTGCGCCCTGGGCGACGCGCACCGATCTTGAGCACGCCCTTGTTGGTGATGAGCAGATTGGACATCTTGAGGTCGCTGCGACACGCGCACGCACGCACATCAGCCCCAGCCCCGCAGCCGCCGCGACGCCCGACGCACCGGTGGATCACGTACTGGTCGTGGCAGTACTGCACGCCCCGGAGTAACTGCGCCATCAGGCACTTGATCTCGGACGGGCTGTAGGGCGCGCGCATGTTGTCGAGCAGCGTGCCCAGGTCCTGTTCGCAGTACTCCATCACCATGAAGACGCTGTCGACGCGCGACGGCTCAGATGCGTCCGAGCGCGTGCGTGCGTCCGCGCGCAAGCACCTGTCGAGCTCGGCGCCGACGACGACGTCCTTGACCTCGACCACGTTACGGTGCCGCAGCGCTGTCGCCACGGCGATCAGCCTTCACGACGCGCCACCGCATCGCCCGCCGCCGCACCGCGCAGCAGCGTGATCTCGCGCAGGCTGCTCAGCGGCAGCCCGCTCGCCTCACGCTCCATCCGCACGCGCTTGAGCGCGACAATCTCGCCTGATGCGCGGTCGCGTGCACGGTCTGCGTGCGCGGCGCCATCGATCGGCCACGCACTCGGCCACACACACGCGCGTGCAGCGCGCGCACAGACGACGCCGTAGGTGCCCTCGCCCACGCGGTTGAGCTTGGCAAACTCATCCACGGAGCGGCATCGACCGAGCGGCTCACCCGCCATGCATACATGCACTCAGCACATCAGATTTGCATCTCGCGTGTACGGGCATGTCGTCGCCCTCGGTGCTGGTCACGGCGTCGCACCTGCTGCTCCAGGCCGTCACGGCGCTCGTCAGTCACACGCCGGACGCGCCTGGCAGCCCCGGTGGCAGCGGCGGCGGCGGCAGCTGCGACCTCTGCGGTGCGGCCGTGGCGTCTGCCGCCACAGCAAGGCGGCGCGGCAGGGGCGTCACGAACCCCGCGTCGACGCTGGCCGCGGCGGCGCAGCGCGTTGAGGTGCGGTCCGCGCGTGGCCAGGGCCGCTCAGCAGCAGCGGTGGCACTCACGCGCGCCGTGCCGCTGGCCGCGCAGGTCGCCCATGTCACCGCCGCGACGCTGCCCAAGCGGCTGACACGCGCCGTGGCCGAGTGCGGGGAGCGGCGCGTGCTGCTCGTCTGCGGCGGCTGCCTGCCGCGTCGCGTCGCGAGGTGCCCGCACTGCGCCGCGCGCGTCACGGCCGAGCATGTCGCCGTGCTGCATCAGGCGCGCGCGCGTGCGAACCGCGAACCGCGAACGGCTGACGATACGCGAACGGCAGATTGTGGCGAACGACTGGTATCCGTGTTGCCTGGCGAGACGCGCTAGCACGTGCGACGGGTGCGTCGCGGCCGACCCCACGCGCATCTTCCTGCCGGGCGACATCGTCAAGGCGAGCGCGCGCGCCCCGTGCCGGCGCGTGCTGATGATGACGCGCGCGCATCAGGTCGATTCGGCTCGCAGCACCGGCCTGCCCGTCTGCACCGTCGCCGTGTGCCACGATTGCCTCGCCGCGCAGTGTCCGCGCTGCTGGCGCTGCCGACAAGCGTTCACGCTGCTCGAGATCCACCGGCTGCAGCTCGCCCAGGCCTCGTTCAGCATCAACTGCCCGCACTGCGGTGTGCTTCGGGCTGATCGGCGCGTGCCGCTTACACAGCCATCGTCGGCCCAGACTCGCCGCACCACCGCTGCGAGACGTGCTTCCGCCTCGTCGTGCGTCTGCCCTTTGCGCTGCACAGCGGCGCGCTCGGACCGACCGGGTGCCCCGCCGACTCGCTGCACTACGCCGGCTCGTGCACGGTGCACATGCCGCGCAGCATCGCCAACGGTGCGCCCTGCATCAGAGGGCGTGTGCGCGCATGGGAAGCTCACGCCAGCGCAGGCAAGGGCGCCTGCACGGGCCACGCACGCCCGGCCGCACTCAAGGAGCTGTGCCTGTATGCCGTCATCTTCATGCGGCCGCCCAGGGAGACGGAAGCGTGCCGCCTCCCGGACGACGTGCAGCAAACGCTGTGGGACATGGAATACTTTGTCGCGCACTGGCCGCCGTTTTCCCCTTAAAGCGAACTCAGACCTTATATATAGTGTCATGTGTAACGCGAGTCAGTGCTGCAGCGCCGCCAGGTCATCCTCGAGGCGCCGCTTCCTGTCGGCATCCTCGGTCGCGGCCGCGGCCTCGAGCAGCCGCCCCTTGGTCTCGGGCACGAACGCGGTCACGAAGAAGAACGCGACAAGGCAGCTCCCACCAAAGATGGAGAACGTGGCCGTGAGCCCGATCGCGTCCTGCAGGATCGGGAACATCTCCGACACGAGGATGTTGAACGCCCACTGGGTCATGATGCAGATCGACAGGCCAAGCTGCGCGGCCCGGGGTTTGGGGGCTCAGACGGCCGCGTGCGGCTGCGGGCAGCAATCACGCACCGAGCGGAAGGCCGGCGGGAAGATCTCGGAGCAGACGATGTTGGCGATCGCGCCCAGCCCGGCCGAAAAGCAGCAGCCGTAGAACGCGATCGCAAGCATGCTGATGACGGCCTTAGCAGTGTCGTCCTGCGGGCAGGCGTGAGCATCGGGGCGCGCGCGTGCATGCGGCGCAGCGCACGCTGTCGATAGCGCTGCACACGGCGAGCGTCGCCATGGTCGCGACCAGCACGGGCAGGGTCAACAGCAGGATCGTGCGCCGTCCCGCGCGGTCCATCAGGTACATCGACAAGAAGATGGCCGGGATCTGCGCAACGCGTCAAGACGTCTGCCGTGCGTGCAGGGCAAGAGCACGTGCCTTGAGCGAGTACGTGATCACCGTGCCGAGGATGGCCGACGAGTCCTCCGACAGGCCCAGGCCCTCGAAGAGCGCGTTGATGCCAACCTCCTTGAGGATGAACGGGGTGTAGTAGATCACGGCGTTGATCCCGCTCAGCTGCTGGAAGATCTTCCGGGGCGCGCGCGCGAGCTTCAACCCTCGGCCGTCGCGCAGACGGGCCGCCGCTCACTTGCAGCCCCAGGCCGACGAAGAGCGCGCGGCGGACGTCGGCGCGCCGGAGCATGACGCCGAGCGTCGTCAACAGGTTCGCGGGCTTCGTTTCATCCGGCGCGTCTGTGCAAGCCGAGTGGCCGTCAGCGCAGCCGCTCGCGCACGGGCCGGCGTGCCTCCGAGCAGCGGCATCGACTCGTTCAGGCCGCTCACGTCCGGTGACACGCTCGACACGAACTCGGGCGACGCCGGCAGTTTGACAAAGCCGCCTGCGGCCTTGATCGCCGCGATGATCTGTGCGAGCTCCTCGGACGCGTCGTCGCTCTCACGCAGCCGGCGCAGCACGGCCACGGCCTGCGGCAGCATGCCCTGCTGCACGAGCCAGCGCGGCGACTCGGGCAGCCACAGCGCGAGGAGGAACTGGACCACGGCGGGGGCAACCGACACGCCTGTGTGTCGGGCGGCGTCGGCGCTCAGGTGCCGTGCGTGGCAGTGCGGCGTGCGCACCGAGCATGAGGCGCCACGACGAGGCAGCGGTGAGCGAGATGAAAAAGTCGACGAGGTAGGCCGTAAGAATGCCGCTTGAGACGAAGAGCTGCGGAAACGTGGCCAGGGTGCCTGGGCTCACGGGTCAGCGGCCGCTCGGCGAGACGAGCTGTGCGGCCCGGCACGCACCGCGCACATCGGCCGGCGCGCACTCGGCGATGAACAGCGGGATGATCACGCCCGAGACGCCGATCGCGAGGCCAACGACGAAGCGCCCGACGATCAGCGTCACAAGCTCGGGTGACCAGAACATGAGCCCGCCGCCGATCACGAACAGGAGCGATGACATGAGCAGCGGGCGCCGCCGCCTGCACGGTGCGCATGTGCGCTCAATGCCCGATGCCGCGCGTGCATGCGACCGCACCCAAACAGGTCCGCCAGCCGGCCGCCGACGGTCGAGCCGAGGAAGGCGCCGACGAGGGTCGAGACGACGATAAGGCCCTTGATCGCCGGGTCGTCCTGCAGGCCAAACTCGGGCTCGATGAAGACGAGCGCGCCCGAGATCACGCCCGTGTCGTACCTGCGCATCGGCCGCAGCGCCGGTGCTTCAGATGGCGCATCGCGCCTCAGCGGCCGGGCGCGGCGCACCCAAACAGGAACGAGCCGACGGCGGCCGAGACGGCCACGAGCACCATGCTCTGCGCGCGGGGCGTGAGCGCCCGACCGTGGCGCGAAGCGGGGGGCCGCGACGCACGCGTGTGAGGCCCATCACTCCGATTGTACACAACAATGCAAGTGATCTATGGTCAATCCTGCTGTATGAGCGCGGCGATCCGCTCAAAGACCCGCGCGAGTACCTCGGCGCTGCGAGGGGCGGGCGGTACTGAGTGCTGCGCGCGGCGCGGTGCGGCGGGAAGGCGGTGGCCTGCGCACCGGAAGAGGAACCCGGCGTGGCCGATGCCGTCCAGCCACATCACGTCGATATGCGGGCTGGCGATGCGCTCAAGGTACGCCCGCACGGCGACGGCGTCGGTGATGGCGTCGGTCGAGCTGAGCATGACGAGCGTGGGCACATGGATGTCGTGCGGCCAGAGGATGTTTTGCACCCTGCGGCGGCGCCGTCAGCGTCGCACTCGGCTTCGGCACGCGCACGCACCAGTGAAAGTGCCGGCTGATCGACTTGCTGATGTAGAGCTCGCGCGCGGCGTAGTACTGCAGCGCGGCCTGGATGGCGTTGGTCGGCGTGCGGTAGACAAAGTTATAGCACACGCTCGGGCTGTTGAGCAGCAGCACGACCGGGTCGAGCAAGACGGCCTTGGCGACGACCTCGGGCGCCTGGCGGATGATCCACGAGACGTAGACTGCGCGCGCGTGCGATCAGGCCTCGGCGGGCAAGTGCGCGCGCGGGCGGGGCGCACCCGAGCCGAATGAATGGCCCATCCACACCGCGCGCTCAAAGCCGAGGTCGTGCAGCATCTGGACGAGCGCCGGCACGGCCTGCTCCATCGGCACGCTAGTCTCGACCAGGCGGCTCGAAATGTCGTTGATCTGACCGCCGCAGCGTGAGCGAGCTATGCGCACACACTCACACCATAGGGCCGCCGTGCACCTCGACTAAGAAGACGGGGTTGTCGAGCGTGTTGATGTGCTTGATGAAGTTGTAGTACTGGCTCAGGCCGATGCCGAGGCCGTGCGCAAAGACGACCGGCAGCTGCGGCCGGGTGCGTGAGCCGTCGCCGTGCGAGCAAGCGTGTGTGCGCACCTTGTCCGCGCCCGACAGCGCCGCGCGCCGGTACCAGAACACGATCGGGCCGGTCTGGCAGCGCCGGTAGCCGCTCGCGGCGAGGTAGAGCTCGTGCGCGAGGCGCAGGCCAGCAACGACGATGTAGAAGGTCAGCGGCCTGTGGTGCACCTCCACCGGGTCGAGCATGAGCCGGATCGACTTGACGTTGCGGTTGAAGCCCGAGGGCAGCGGGCGGCCGAGGTGCGTCTCCATCAGGTGGATGAGGTGGTCAATCTGCGGGCGCGGCGCGTCAGAGCGCTGCGCTGCCGTGCGCGACGCCCCGCACCTCGTTGCGCTCGGACGCCGTCAGCAGCCGCAGCCGCTCGTCGAAGAAGGCCCAGGCGAGCCACTGCTCAACGTTGCCGCGGCGGATCTCCTCAAACGGCGCTTTCTGCGTGCGTACTCAGTGTGAGTGGCCAGCACGCGCGCAGCCCGCCCAACGCACGCGGAACCAGCCCGAGATAAAGTCGCTGTACTCGTGCGGCGCGACCGACTCGAGACACCGGTGGAACAGCTGCAGGCGCTCGGCCGGGTTTATGCGTGGGGCGGGCCCGCTGGCCTGGCGTGTCTGTCAGGGCATGGCGCTCCCCCCTTGCGCGCGTGCACGCACCTGGATCTGCAGCACCTTGACGCGCGTGTAGAGCCAAAACACGCCCTCGACCGCGCCGAAGACGACAAAGAGCCACGTCAGGGGGTGGTTGTGCAGCGTGGCCCAGCGCCGGTCGCCGTACGTCCACCACACGGCGCCGACGGCGAGCAGCACAACGGGCAGGGCGACGTCGCGCAGGAACGCGATCGACGCGTGCAGGAGGCTGTGCGTCACACGCGTCGTCCAGGGCGCGCGGCCGGCCGTGGCGGCGGTGGGGGCCTTGGTGGATTCGCGCGGCCGCATCATGGGCGGGGCAAGGTCAGCCTGGGGCTCGGTCTGCGGGGCCATGGGCGTGCTGTGTGCGCTGTGCTGACGGGTGGCGGGGGACGGCGCGGCGTTCGCGGCACTGCGTGAAAGTGACGCAGTTGCGTTGGGGCGCCCATCGCACAGCAGCAATCGCGTTTCACGCGCTTTCCCACGCTCATGCTGATTACTTTGCGTGCTGCGACCCGGCCGTGAGCACAGCGCGCGCATCGGACCGTCGGCGGGGCCGACGGCACCTGCGACTTGGTGTGCTTGCAGCTCGAGCACATCGCCGGCCCGCTCTTGGCCGAGCCCTCGAGCTCGACGTAGCCCGGGCACTTGCAGCCCCCTGCCCGAGCCGCGCGTCTAATGTTGACCCGCACACGCCGGCCACACGGCCCGCGGACACGCAACAGATGCACATCTGCTTGGGCGCGTTCTCGAGCGCGGCCTGCGTCTCGGCGCTGCTCTTGGGCGCGGCGCGCGTGCTCGTCGCCGGCCCCGACAGCGCGCGCAGCTCGGCCTGGCGCTTGCGCTCGGCCGCGAGCCGCTCCTTCTCCTGCCGCCGACCGTGTAAGGCGGCAGGTGGCGCGGGGCGCTGCCGCCGCACCGCCTTGGCGCGGAAGTCCTCCTCCTGCAGCGACTCGCCGGCCGCGTCCTTGAGCCGGCGCTCCTGTGCTCGCGAGAGCGTCACGCGTCGGCGCGCGGCCCGCGCGGCCCGCGCGCACCTCGGCCCGCCGCTCGATCTCGGCGCGTTCGGCCTCGAGCCGCTTCTTGTGCTTCTCCTCCTGCTCGGCCTTGATCCGCGCGATCTTTTCGTCCTGGCGGCGCGCGCGCGCAAACGCCGCGTCACAAACAACAACACAAGCCGCCGCAGCAGACACGCCGACGTGCGGCTCGCTCGCGCACCTCCTCCTTCTTGCGCTGCGCCTCGCGCTCGCGCATCTCCTGCTCGCGCTTGGCCTGCGCCGCCGCGATCTCCTCCGGCGTGCGCTTGACGATCTTGATCCGCCCCGCGCCCGCGTCGGCCATCGTGTCGGAACTGTGACCGGACTCTGGCCGGAGCTCAGTTTGGCCCACCAGCGACAATAATGCGCGCCGCCACGGCCGCCCTCGCCCTCGCGGCGCTCTTCGCGGCCACCGCGGCCACCGCGGCCGCGCACGCCGCCCACGTCGTCGCGCCGGCGGGCCTGAGCCGCGCGCCCTACGCCGAGTGGGCGCTGGGCCACTGGATCTGGCCGGGCAACTGCCTCTCGGGCACGGACCAGCCGTGCAAGCGCCAGGACGACATCCTCCGCCTCGTGCAGGAGTACCTCTCGTACGACATCCCCGTGGCCAACATCAACATTGACAGCGGGTGCGCGGGCTGCGTGGCGGCGGCGCGGGCGGTTGACGTGCAAGCACCAGCTGGGAGACGCACTACAACTCGTTCATCATCGACGAGGGCAAGTACCCCGACATGGCCAAGCTCATTAGCGACGTCCACGCCCTGGGCTCGCGCGTCACGTTCTGGATGACCGGCCACATCAACGACGACAGCGAGGTGTACCAGTACTGCAAGGTGCGCACACGCCCGCCGCGCGCCGACGGCCGACCCGCGACCGCGCGCCGCAGGACAACAAGTACCTGCTCAACGACGGCCAGCTCATCGGCTGGTGGCACGGCGACGGCGCGCTATTTGACTTCACCAACCCGGAGGCGGTCGAGTGGTGCGTTGCCTGCGCGCGAGGGGCGCATACACGCAATCGCTGAGCTGAGCCCGCGCGCGCAGGCTCAAGACCCAGCTCGACGTCGTGCTCGACATCGGCGCCGACGGCTGGAAGCTCGACGCGACCGACCCGTACGTCTACATCCTCTACCCGGCCATCGGCTACAACGGCCAGCCGGTGACGAAGGAGACGTACTCGGACCTGTTCTACCGCACGTTCTACGAGTACACGCTCGAGAAGAACCCGGAAGTGCGCGGCCCGGCCGCTTCCGCGCTAGCACGCCACGCTCACGCCGCGCCGCGCCCCGCGCAGGGCCTCATCATGAGCCGCCCCGTGGACGCGCTCCCGCCGGGCCTGAAGCGCACCCTGCGTATCCCGTACACGCCGACGGACATCTGCGTCGCTGGATGGGTCGGCGATCAGGTGCGGCCGACGCGCGCGCATACCGCGCGGCAGCTCTGACGCGTTGGCGCACGGCAGGACCCGACCTTCTACGGCATGCAGGCACGCAGTCGCCCATCTGCCCGCGCGCACACAAAAATCTGACCGCACGCCGCGCAGGCCGCGATGCTCAACATGTTCGCCTCGGCCGAGTACAACTACGTCAACATCGGCAGCGACATCGGCGGCTTCCGCAGCGACACCAGCCAGTTTGGCCCCAACGGCCGCCAGAAGGAGCTGCTCATCCGCTGGACGCAGCTCGGCGCGCTCAACCCGCTGATGGAGAACGGCGGCAACAACGAGGTGCGCGCGCGCACTGGCCCCCTGCTTGCGCTCGTGCTGACGCCGCAGCACGCAGCACCGCCCGTGGAAGTTTGACACGCAGACGCTCGAGATCTACCGCAACTGGGTGTACCTGCACGAGGAGCTCTTCCCGTTCTTCTACTCCAAGACGACCGAGGGCTTTGAGCAGCGCAAGACGGTGATGCAGCCGCAGGGCAAGTGCTTCTGGCGCCCGGGAGAGGACTTCCCCATGCCCGACCCGTGCACGTGCGTCGACGCGCGGCGCAAACGCACGAGCGCGACCGTTCACGCTAACGCGTCGTCGCAGGTACGAGTACAAGCTCGCCAACGACCTCTTCGTCGCGGCCATGGTCTCGAATGACACCTCGCGCACGGTCAACTTCCCCGGTGGCGCAGACTGGCTTGACTGGTTCGACGAGACCACGGTCTACCCGGGCAACGAAACGGTGCGCGCGGCCGTGCTGCGAGCGTGCGAAGCTCAAGGTGTCCCTCGCGCACGTACGCGCAGGCTGTCGTCCGCGCCCCGCTCGAGATCACACCGCTGTACCGCCGCGTCGGCGCCGTCATCCCGCTGCGTGTGCCCAACTCGCTCAACAAGCACGACTTTGGCATGGATCTCAAGGCGCGTCGTCGCCGCTGCGACACGCCGGCCGCCGCGCGCTGACCCAGCGCCACCGCAGGCGCTCCCGGGCCTGCTCACGCTGCTCGTCGTGCACCCGTTCCACGTCAGCGCGACCAGCAATGAGCACTTTGGCGCCGTCGCGGTGCACGAGCCGAGTGGCCCAGGCCTTGACGCGCGCTTCTGGTACACGCGCGCGCGCGCGCTGAGTGCGGCCTAGCGACTGACAATCTGTGCGCGCAACGCGAAGGGTCGACGATGCGCGCCGCGTGCTCGACCTCAGTCTGACCGCGCTCGAAAAGCCGATCGTGCTGTCGATCAGCGGCTTCAAGGCCAACCGCGCCGTCGTCTCGCTCGACCGCCTGCAGCCGGCGTGCTTCGCGTGCGCCGCGCCCGTGCGTGGTCCGCGTGCGCGCACTGACGGCTTCGAGCACAGCACCGGCTCCGCCGACTGCCAGCCCCTCGCGCCGCTGCAAAAGACGGGCCTGGACGCCACGGGCGTGCAGCTCGACCGCGTGCGCGCGCACGTGATGGACCCGACCGCCTTCCGTGCGTTCCTACGTGCGATCGCGCGCGTGTACTCACGTCGCGCCATTGCCGCAGACACGGCCCGCGACGTCGTCTTCCACGTCGACCACGCGAGCGAGCGCCTGCTCGTCTTTGTCCCGGCCGCCGTCGCCGCCGCGGGCAGTGTCCTGCAGATCACGACGGAGGCGCTGTGAAGACGGCACGGCCGCTGGCAATACTACCTTTGTGCATCGTCTGGAAATGCTGTTACTGTCATCTGTTGCTGGTGGCGGATGATGGCGTGGCGCGGTGCATGCGCGGCTTCGTGTCCACGGCCAGCTCGAGCGCCAGCGCGTCGAGGGCTGTCGCGCCGGCACGTGGGCAGCGCGCACGAGCATGACTGGCCCGTGCGAGCGCACCGAGCGAGTCGTACGACTCTTCCGCGAGCGACGCCGCGCTATCGCCGCTGTTGAGCAGCGCGGCAGCCGCGGCTGTCGTGCACGTCAGCGCGGCGTTGCAGCCGTCCACCGCGCGCACGCACCGTTGACCTTGCGCTTGAGCTCGCTCTTCTGCTTCTGCGCGTCCCGCGGCGACGACGCGGCCGGCAGCTTAAGCTTGATCGTCGGGTGCGCCCTAGTCGGCGGCTGGCCCTGCAGCGCTGTGAGCGAGCGAGCGACCGAGCACAGCGCGCGGGCGCACCTGCCACAGCCACGGCGGCAGGCTCGGCGGCAGCACGATCTCGGCGCCAAAGCTGTCGAGGAAGTCCGTCTGCTCCTGCTCGATAATGCCCTCGCGCAGGAAGCTGGCGGCGGCCCGAGGCGTTAGGTCTGCGCGTGCGCCCGTGGAGAGCGCGCACACACCGGCTGAACTCGATTGTGGCGAAGGACGTCGTGATCATCTGCAGCTTGCGCAGGCACATGACGACCATGCCGGTGACCTTGTGTGCGCGCGCGCTCGTGTCAGCAGGGCTGCAACGCGCCGCGCCCGTCCGCGCGCACCTCGGCCCCGTTCATGCAGTGCACGAGGATCGGGTGGTTGTCCGGGTTAATGATCGTCTCGAGCGCCTGTGTGGCCGCCGTCTGAGCCGCTGCAGACATGGCCGAGGCGTGGTCGAGGCGTGCACACCTGCACCACGGCCTCGTCCGTGAGCGGGTTCTTCTCCTTGTAGATGTCGACCTTCTGGTGCACGAGGTTGATGCCGTGCGCCTGACCGAGCCGGTGTCAGGCCGCGCGGCCGATCGATGCGTGCGCACGGCGCACGCGACCTGGCAGAAGCCCGACAGCGCGGCCGAGGGCGGCTGCGGGATGAGCGAGAGCACCATGCGCAGGTTGAGCCTGTGCGACGCCGCGCTCAGGTCGCGTGCATCCGCGCGCCTCGGTGCCGCACCGCTTCAGGAAGCGCAGGTTGCGCTCGACCGGGTACGCGCTGCGGTGCACGCGGTCCTCGACCACGGCGAAGCGGTACGGCGGGATGAGCATCGCACGGCGCGCGGTCGATGCCGGTGCGGCGTGCGCGTCACGCTGTCCACGCTGTCATTGTCCGCCTCCCAGCCAGCAGCGAGTAACCGTATTCGCGGTCGATGGCCAACTTGCTCGTCGCGAACCTCAACGCGGCGCAGGAGGCCGCCGTGACGGCGCCCAACGCGGGCGCGCTGGTCGTGCTGGCCGGGCCAGGCTCGGGTGCGTGGTGCGATGTGCTCGTGCGCCACAGGGGGCCGATGCGCGAGCGCATGACAGGCAAGACGTGTGTGATCTGCCACCGTGTGGCGTACCTCGTCGAGCACTACGGTCTCGACCCGGCCAACATCGTCCTTGTCACGTTCACCAACAAGGGTGCGGCCGGCATCGCTGGATGAGCGTGCGCGTGCCGCCGTGCTCAGCCGCCGCGCAGCCGCCAACGAGATGAAGGAGCGCATCACAAAGCTGCTCGGGCCGATACGCGCGCGCAGCATCATCATGGGCACGTTCCACTCGACCTGCGCGCTGCTCCTGCGCAGGTACGGCTCGCGCGTCGGCCTCGAGCGCGACTTCCAGATCATGGACATAGACGACTGGTTCGCGCGCGCGCGCGCACACACCATGCGCACGGCAGCGGCGTCGTCGTCTCACGCGCACGGGCACACAGCAAGGCGCTCATGCGCGAGATCATCACGTACGGCGTCGAGCTCAAGGTCATCCCGGAGGGCGAGCGCGTCGACCCCGGTGCGGTCGACGCCACGCGCCGGCCGCACCAGCCGCGCTCACGCCCGCATCAGGCGCCGTGCTCAACGACATCAGCAACATCAAGAACGTCAAGATGTTTGCGGAGGACTTTGCGGCGCTGCCCACTGAGACACCGTTCAGGCTCAAGACGCCCGTGCGCACACACGCGCGCGCGCGTGCTCGTGTGTGCAAGGCGATGCCAACGCTGCGCCGCAGCGTCAGGTCGTCGTCTACTGCTACCGCGCGTATGAGGCCGAGTTTAAGCGCCTGCGCTACATGGACTTTGACGACTTGCTGCTGTGGGGCTACGTGCTGCTGTCGCGGCTGCCCGAGATCGCCGACCAGTTCCACCACGTGCTCGTTGACGAGGTGCGGTCGCCACATGGATGGCACGGCGCACCGCTGACGCGCCGTCCACCGAGCAGTTCCAGGACACGAACGAGCTGCAGTACGACCTGACCAAGCTGATGGCGCTGCGGCACGGCCGCCTCACCATCGTTGGTCCGCTCCGCCGTCCGCGATCGCCGTCGCCTCACCCGCGACGGCGCATCAGGCGACCCGGACCAGGCCATCTACGGCTGGCGCAAGGCTAACGTGGCCAACCTGACGAAGAACATCAACGTGCGCCCGCACTTGATCGCACGCGCGTGCACACGAGCTTGACGATGCCGCAGACCGACTATGCCGGGCGCGTACGCGTGGTGCACCTCATCATGGGCTACCGCTCGACCGAGAACATTGTGCGGTCGTGCTTCTATGTGATCTCGCAGGGTGCGGCGGCCGCGCTGCGCTCTTGCTGTGCCAGCGCCAACACACGCGCGCGTGCGGTGCGAGCCAGACCAGACCCGCAACATCCAGCCCATGGTCACGCCGAACGGGTACGGCGTGCCCGTGTCGCTGCTGCACCTCGACAGCAACAGCGTCGAGTCGGTCATGGTCGCGATGGAGATCCGCCGGCACGCGCGCGCCTGGATGCTTGTTGCGCGGCAGCTCACACATGCGCGCGCGCCTGCGGCCAGGCTCATGGTGGCTGCGAAGCCGCTGCTGACCTACGGCGACTTTGCCGTGCTTGTGCGTATGCAGGCGATGACGCTCAACTTTGAAAACGGTCTGCCTGGCCACAGCGGCCGCGCGAGCTGTGCTCAGACGACGTGCCACGCAGCGATGAACCGCTTCATGATCCCGTACAAGATCGTCGGCGGCATACGCTTCTTCGAGCGGCTCGAGATCAAGGACATCCTCGCGTACGTGCGCCTCGCCGCCAACCCGGCCGACCAGGGTGCGTCGTGCAGGACGGCCGCGGCCGGCCCCGGCCTGCTCAACATGTGCGCGCTGCCCAGTGTCGTTTGCGCGCATCATCAACGTGCCGCCGCGCGGCATCGGCGATGTCACGGTCAACCACATCAAGGTGACGTCGGCCAGCATGCAGCTGTCGTGCATGGACTTTGTGCGTTTGATCTGCGCGAACCGCCACCCGACGGTGCGGGCGCGGCCGGCGGCTGCCGCCGCGTGAGGCTCACCACAACGCGGCAGGACATGCGACCGCAGCAGCTGGCCAGCCTGCGCCATTTTGCGGCGCTGATTGACGAGCTGCACGGCATGATCGACGCGGTGCGTCGAAGTGTGCCTTACCGGCCATGATGGCGCGCCCACGGCGCGCACACACAGAGACGGCCCCTGCGCGAGATCCTCGACGAGACGCTCAAGCTTTCGAACGTGCGCACGAGGCACTGCTGTGGCCCGCTCGCTGACGCCGCGCGCGTGAGCAGTACGAGAAGTACATGCGTGACAAGTACTCAAAGCAGACGCAGCGCTTCGACGAAAAGCAGTCGAGCGAGCTGACCGAGCGGCTCGAGAACGTGGCGGGTTTGTGCAGCTCGGCGGCCCGCGGCGTTGCGCTCACCCTCCGCCCACCGTGCGCAGAGCTGCTGGGCTACGCGTCCACGTACGATCTCGAGACCAGCACGGACGACGACCCGTCGCGGTGCGCCCGGGTGCCGGGTGCGCGCGCGCGCGTGCAGCTTAACGGCACCACGCAAAGGTCGGTGTTGCAGCGCTTCCTCGACGCGTCGGCCGTCTCGAGCGACCAGAAGGATCAGAAGAACCACAAGTCCTGCGTCGTGATTAGCACGCTGCACGCGGCCAAGGGTGCGAGTCACCCCCTCGCGGGTCGCACAGAGCGCGCTAACGACGGCCGCCGCGCCGAGGACTTGAATGGCCGTGCGTCTTTGTCGTTGGCGTCGAGGCCAACATCCTGCCGCACCGCATGAGCGACGACCATCCCGAGGAGCGGTGGCGTGGAGCCTGTCGCCGCGAGCCGTGTGCGTGCTCACGCGCCCGGCGTACTCAGGCGCCTGCTGTACGTCGGCATGTCGCGCTCGCACTTCTTCCTGTATATCAGCTACTGCCATAAGCGCGACATCTTTGGTGCGCGGCGTGCGAGCCTTGCGCTGCGCGAGACTGACCCGGCGCGAGTCAGGCCGGATCGTGAGGAACTCGATCTCGCCGTTCATCGCCTCGCTCGTCGACGACACAAAGGCAGAGCAGGCCAAGCCGCGCCTGGCCGACAGCCCGCCGTCCGTGTGCTCGTTCGACCCGCCGCAGATCTACCCGTCGCACCTGGTCACGCTCGACCGCATCCTCGGCCGGTGCTGCGCTGCTGCCCGCCCCGCTGCAGTCATCGCGCTGACGATCCGCCACAGCAACGTCTTTGCCGACCGCCAGCCCGCGTCGAACGTCTACATGACCCCGCCCGACCCAACCACATGGGTGCAACACGCGCGGG
Organism: Parvularia atlantis; assembly: GCA_943704415.1. Lineage (NCBI taxonomy): Eukaryota > Rotosphaerida > Parvularia > Parvularia atlantis. The sequence continues at coordinate 3,996 of CALSCO010002360.1, read as the reverse complement.
CCGGCAGCGACAGTGCGTGCCGTTGCGCGAGAGATAGGCGCTCGTTGCTCACCCCGTGCGCGCTGCACCGCAGTGGACGAGCCCGGGGAGCCGAGCTCGCCCGTCAAGGCCGGTCTGGCGGCCATCGCCGCCGCCGCTGCCGCCGCCACGCTCAAGGGCATCCGCTCGGCCGGCGCGGCCACCGTCAGCGCGCTCGGCGGCTTCCAGTCGGCGTCACGTGCGTCCCCGGTGCGCATGCCTGCCTCACGCCTGCGCGCTGACAGACGCCACGCAGAGTACATGTCGATGACACCCACGCCTCGGCCTCGGCCGGCCGCGCCCATGCGCGCGCTGTCTGCGCCGGCCACGCAGCGGTACGCCAAGGCGTCGGCCCAATGGAGCGCGTCCGCAGCCCTGCCCAAGCAGGAGTCGTCGCCCGCGAGCCTCGGCGCAGCGCTGACCGGCTACTCGGCCGGCGCCGTGTCGAGCCCCGTCGCGGTGAAGGCGGCACCGATGCGCCCGTTCGACATGTCCGATGACGGTGACGCCCCGCTCGGCTTGGACGCAACTGACCTCGTCGGCTCGGACCCGATCGAGGCCGCGGACGTCAAGGCCGCGTCGAAGCGGCCAGCCGCTGCTGGACCAACGGCCGAGGGCGGCAAGCGTGCGCGCAAGACGCCCGCCGCGCCGCGCAAGCCGCGCTTCCGGGGCGGAGTGGCGGCGAGTGCCTCGGCCGTGGCAGCCGCGGCTGCGACGATGACCCAGTCGACCGGCGGAGCAGCACATGTCAAGGCCGAGCCCGCGCCAGCCGTCGTCAAGCCTCAACCCGCCCCGGCCGTCGCCATCGTCAAGTGCGAGCCCGCACCCGCGCACGCAGAAGTCGGCGGGTCGGTCTCGTCGTCGCCGCCCCGCTCCGCACCCGCAGCCAAGAGCCCGCGCTCGTCGCCGCGCGGACCACGGAAGCGCGCCGCCGAGCAGCAATGACGGCCGCGGGCTTTTGCTTTCCCGTCTTTTTTTGCACCATGTGCATGACAAGCAGCGCGCAGGCGACGTCACAGGTGGCTGAGTGTGCCGCCCGAGGCGACGATGTTCTCGCCCTGCCATGCGCGTGTGAGTAGTGTCCGCAGCCACGATCGGCGCAGACACGCGCACACGCACTGTGACGTACGAGGCGTCGTCCGACAGCAGGAAGGTCGCCACGCCTAAGCGGAGTGGCGGGTATCAGGCAGGTGCCGCACACGCGCGCCGGCCGGCACGCACCGCCCATCTCGGGCGAGTCGCCGAGGCGGTTGAGGTACGTGCGCGAGGCGCCCTGCTGCTCGAGCTCGGGCGTGGCGTAAAGCTCGCTGCTGAAGCGCGTCTGCGGCGCGGCCGGCGTCAACAGCGCGGGCGCGGGCGCGGGCGGTTTGTAGACGCGGCACCTTGATCAGGCCGGGGCAGAGGCCGTTGACGCGGATGTTCTGCGGGCCCATCTCGGCCGCGAGCGCCTTGACAAGGCCGAGCAGGGCGGTCTTGCTGACCTGGAGGTGCGGTGTCAACACGCACCAGCGCCAGCGGCCGCACGCACGCCGTAGGCCGCGATCGGAAACTGCGGCGTGTACGCGCCCGTGGATGAGACGATGAGCACGGACGAGCCCGGGCGCATGTGCGGGGCGGCCTGCGCGGGGCGTGGCGTGTCAGCGTTTGATCGGCCGTGGCGCGTGCGCGGGCGCGTGCGCGGGCGTGGGCGCGCCTCCTTGATCAGCTGCCAGGCCGACTTGACGTTGACGTTGAAGATCTTGTCCCACTGCTCGTCGGTCATGTCGAGCATGCGGCCCATTGCGGGCGACACGGCCGCGTTGGACACGAGGCCGTCAATGCGGCCAAACTTGTCGACGGTGCCCTTGACGAGGGCCTTGATCTGGTCGAGCTAGAGCCGGGTGGGCCGAGCGCGGGTCAGCGACGGGCAGCACGCTCGCGGCGCGCACCTGGCCCACGTGGCACGCGATGCCGAGCACGTCCTTGTGGCCCTTGGCCTGCAGCGCGGCGACGGTGCGGTCGACGTTGGCCTTCTTGCGCGAGCTGATGACGACGGCGGCGCCCTCGGCGGCCGCGCGCTCGGCGATCGCAAGGCCGATGCCGTCCGTCGACGCCGTCACGAGCACGACCTTGCCCTGCAGCCGCCTGCCGCCGCCGCGCGTCAGGTCGCAGACGCGTGCGCACGTGACCCGCACTTCATCATCGTGATCCTTGGTGACACCACCGTCGGAAATGTCGAGCGGCTCGGCGACACCGACGGGCCACGCCGCGGCCGCGCTGCTGCGGCTGTACGGGATCGACGAGCACGCGTCGGGCCTGGGCCGTGCCGGTGAGCTGCGCCTAGCCGCCGCCGCCCCTGAGCGCGCGCCCGCAGCCGCCGGTGGCGCGCGCTCGTACCTCGGCGTCGTCACGCCGGCGCGCTCGGGCGGCTCGCCGCAGCGCACGCCGCGCTCGGCCCGGCACACGCCCGCCGCCGGAGCAGCCGCCGCGGCGCTCGCCCGCAGCACGCGCTCGGCTGCCGCCTCGCCGCTCGTCGACAGCGACGTCGCGCTCATGCGCAGCATGGGCATCGACCCGCACAGCTCCTCGCTCCCCGTCCCGGCCCTGCACAGTAGCAACCCATCCAAGGTCTCGTCCGTGCGCGGCTCGCCGCCCGTGCACGGCGCGTCGATCCGCTCGCGTGCCGGCCGCAAGCGCTCGTCTAGCGGCCCCAGCAACACGTCAAGCGCCCGCGCCGGCAAGAAGGCGCGCCATCAGCACCAGGCGCCTTTGCCGGCTGCGAGCGCCCACGCCACCGTCGACCACCATCCCGCGGCCGCGTCAATGCCCGCGCCCCACCGTCCGCCGCGCCCGCCGCGCCCGCCGCGCGCGAAGATGCACCTGCCGATGCCGCGCAACAGCAACCCCGCCCCGATGCTCTTCGCGCCGTTTTCGTCGTCGGTCGGCGCGACGCAGCAGTACCTCGGTCCGCCGTCGCCCCAGCCGCCCCAGCCGCCTCCGCCGCTGCCCCCGCCGCTGCCACTTCTGCCGCCGACCTCGACCTCTGCGTGGCTGCCACCGCTGCCGCCGCACCCGGGCGTCGCGGGTGACGGGCAGGAGCGGCGACGCGGCCACCGCGGGCGGAAGCACGACGGGCGGCGCTCGCACGGGAGATGACCTATCCGTCTTGCCCTGTGTTTAATGATGCGCGAAACAACAACTGCAACGAAGAAAGAAACAAATGGTAGGGGAAGGGTGGGCAACGCAACCAGTCTTAGGAGCACGAACTGGCGAAACTATCACGGCGGGGGGGGGGGGGGATCGATCACTTGGCCTGCTTGATGGCACGCTCGAGGCGGCTGGCCGAGGCGGGGGCATGGCGGCCGCCAGGAATCGGCAACTTGCGACGCTCGAGACGGGCAAAGCCGCCGTCCTCGTCTGTCGAGCGCGCGGTGAGCAGGCGCGCCGCGCAAGCCAGCAGGCAGAGCCACGCACTGCGCGGGGCCCGCGGCACACGCGCAGGCACGGTCCGCGTCGTGTTGAGCTGCTTCCAGCTGATGAAGAAGCTCCTGCGGGCCAGCCGTCAGTGCGCGTCGTGGGTGGCGGCGCTGGCAAACGCACTTTTGGCAGAAGTGAATCACGGAGCTGTTGCGCGCGACGACGAGGCCCATCGCCTGCGAAGCGCTCAGCAGCGGCACTGCGCACGCAAACGCGCCGCGCACCTCGAGCACGTTGAGGATGTCGTACAGCCGGCGCCGTGGCAGCTTAAAGCTGACCATGAGCTGCTCAACCTCGATCATGATCTCGTCCGACTCCGTGCGCGTGGCGCGGGCGGCAGCCTCGAACGACTCGGCCACGGTCAGGAGCACGTCGCGCGCGGCGATGCGCAGCGAGCGCTGCGGGTCGTCGCCCGGCGTGAGCGAGACCGGGCCGCGCTGCTTGTAGGTGATGGTGCCGCTGCGCAGGCCCGCCTTGGCCGCGATGCTGCTCGGGGCGGGGCGGGCGGGCAGGGCGGGTAGG
>CALSCO010002359.1:0-22387 GCA_943704415.1 Parvularia atlantis | reverse complement strand
CACCGGTAGTACAGCACCGTGCTCTGCGCACGCGCACCCGCCGTGCACGCAAGCGCAACCACGACCACCGCAGCGACCACCGCCACCGCGCGGCTTGCCGTTCGCGCTTCGCGGAGCGTGCTCATTGGGGATTTTGCCGTCCCTGCGCGGGGGGCGCCGTCCGCGTGTCAGCCTTTAGTCGCGTGTCGTGCGCCGTCGTGGGGCGTGGGGCGTGCGGCGTCCAGTGCGTGAGGCTGCAAGGGGCCGGTTTGCGGGGAAGGGTTTTGCGGGGTTTGGCCCGAGTGGAGCGCTGAATCGGCTACATCGATAAGCTCATCGATCGATCACATTCCTCCCGCCTTGCCGTCACGTCCCTCGAGCGCCAAACGGATGCGTGCAGCCCGAACAAGCTTGATGTGAAGTCCGTGCCCGTCGTGCGCATGGGCATCCGCTAGCAGCCGGCTTTGTTCGGGTCGCTGGCGCGTTGGCCGTTCAGGCGGACTGTCTTTGGTTGAGATATTTGACGCGACGCAGAACGATGGCGTCGCGCTGATGAGCGTCAGGCGCTCGCTCGGCGCGGCATTGGCGGTCGCCTACGCGTAGCCACTGCTGCACTGGCAACGAACTATAAGTACTAATGGTACTTCGCACCCATCGGCGGCATCGGCACGGGCAACGCCGCGTCAGTCGAGCACTACAATGTACCCGGCACAGCATGGCGACACGAATGACCCGCCCGATCTACACGGTCGCGCTGCGTGCTCGACCCCGAGGGCGACGTCTGCTTCGACGCTCAGCAATCTGTCTATCCCCGATATACTTACAAACCTCAATTCCATCGATAGACATGAGCGGTCAGTGGGCGACCACCGACACCGACTCTGCCCACGCGCCGCCCGCCGCACTCGCCACTGCCCGCGCCGCCACTTCCACCGCGCCCGCCACCGACGCCGACGACGAGAAGCGCCCGCTGGCCGGCCACGACCACCACCAGCAGCAGCTGCTCGAGAGCGCGGGCGACATGGGCTCGCTGACGACCGGCCGGCGCGCGCACGCGGACGGCCTGGGCGGCGACGGCGACGGCGCCGTCGTGGGCATCAGCGGCAAGAGCATCAGCAAGAACGCGTCGGTGGACGACGTGCGGCCCTGTCGACGACGCCGTGTGTGCTGTGCTGACTCAGGGCTAATTCCGCAGGTGCTCGACTTCGTCGGCTTTGGGCGGTTCCAGTGGCGCATGCTCGTGCTGACGGGCCTGTGCTGGATGGCGGTGCGTGTGCCGTTGTGCGGCATGGCGTGGGGTGGTGCAGTGCGTGCGCTGACGGGGCCACGCGCAGGACGCCGCCGAGATGACCGTGCTCGGCTTCCTGACGTCGAGCCGCGCGCTCGAGACGGATGAGCAGATCGGCGCGACGCCGTTCCAGGCCGACGCGCTCAGCTCGGTGGTCTTTGTGGTGCGCGCAACACACGCGCGCGTGCGTGCGCAACGCGCTGGCTGATGCACGCACGCGCCTCGCAAAAAAAAAAAAAGGGCATGTGGATCGGTCTGTCCGGCTTTGGTGTGCTGGCGGATCAGCGCGGCCGGCGCATCAGCTACGTCATCTCGCTCGCGATCATCCTCGTCTTTGGCGTGCTCAGCGCGTTTTCGCCCAACTACGCCATCCTGCTGATCATGCGCATCATTGTCGGCATCGGCGTGGGCGGTGCGTGAACGGCGGGCGCGTGTGCAAGGTGTCTGAGCGGTGCGGGCGAGCACAGGCGCGGGCGTGGCCATCACTATGTTTTCCGAGTTCCTCCCGGCCGAGAACCGCGGCACGTTCTCGATCTACATCGAGGGTGCGCGTGCGCTGGTGCTGGTTGACGCGCGCAAGCTGACGGGCGCGCTCGCAGCGTTCTGGACGGTCGGCACGCTCGTCGGCACAAGCGTGGCGTGGTATGTGATGCACGGGCGTGCACGTGCACTGCTTCGTCTCACGCCGCCGCCAGGGTCGCGCTCACGCAGCTGACGTGGCGCTGGATGATTGCGCTCGCATCAATGCCGCCGCTGCTGGGCATCTTGCTCTACCCGTGGCTGCCCGAGTCACCGCGCCAGCTGCTGCTGATGGGCCACCGGGAGAAAGCCACCGAGCTGCTGTATAACGCGGCGCGCGAGAACGGCGTGGAGCTGCCCGAGGGCATTTTGCTGCGCTCGGTGGCGGTGCGCGAGCGGCGCTGGCCCGCCTGCTTGCTGGCTCTCCCGCTGATTGTGTGTGCAGGACAATGTCGAGCGCGGCCGCGTGATGGACCTGTTTGCACCGGGGCTGCGCCGGACGACGCTGATCCTGTTTGCGCTGTCGTTTGTCAACTGCTTCGCGTACTACGGGCTCGTCTTTGTCACGCCCGGTGCGCAGCGAAAGTGGGCTGCAACGCGGCGCTCACCCACACGTACACGACGCAGCGTACTTTGCGCCGGCTGAACAGAGTGGGTCGGCAGAGGAGGCCGTGAACGAGAACCTGCAGTACTTGCAAGTGATGATCATCAGGTGCGTTTCGCACGGCTGGCACCGGTGGCTGACACGGCGGGTTGTGTTTGCGCCCCAGTGCGGCCGAGTTCCCGGGCATCATCATCGCCGCGTACATGATCAACAAGGCCGGGCGCAAGTGGACGCAAGGTGCGCGGCCGCTCGCTCGCGTGCGCGTACAAGTGCTTGTGCTGATGCGCTCCTCGCGGCACAGCAATCTTGCTCACAATCACGGGCATCTTCTCAATCCTGCTCATCTTCCCGAGCAACCCGTGGCTGCAAATGATCTTTGCGAGCATCACGCGCATGTGCATCCTCGGCGCGTACGCGACGCTGCTCGTGGTTTACATCGAGGTGCGCTGCCCTCGTCGTGGCATAGGGGGCGCAAACGGTGCGCTGACCGCGCGCGACGCAGGCCTTTCCGACGCGCATCCGCGCCACGGGCGTGGGCGTTTGCGGCTCGTTTGCGCGCATCGCAGGCATCATCACGCCGCTGGTCGCCGGCATCGAGGTCAACGGGTATGTGCGCTGGCAGCCCCGGGGCACCGGCCGGGCTGACAACGCGGGCTGCAGGTCGCTCGTCGTGCCGCTGTCGGTCTACGCGGCGTTTGCGATCGCCGCGGGCGGCTTTGCGACGATGCTGCCGCGCGAGACGACGGGCGCGAGCCTGGACGACATTGACGCGATGGACTCGCGCGACGAGCTCGGCAAGGCGCTGCGCGACGAGTCCTCGACCGACGACTCTGTGCGCCGCCCGTGCGTCCGTTGGCGATGTTGCCCGCTGACCCGCGATGTCGCAGGGAGAAGTGCCGGACGAGGCCGTCGACGACACGCGCGAGCTGCTGCAGACGCCGTGAGCGTCCCCCCGCCGCCACATACACCTGTCTGTACGCTTTCTTTCTGCCTCTCGCGCCACATGAGCACGTCGCACTCGTTACGGCTTGCGGCGCCCGGCCGATGCGGCGACGCGGTCCAGCCGGTCCTGCGCGGCCTTGAGCGTCGCGTTGACAGCGGTGATGCGCCGCTTGGCGTTGGCGAGCTTCTGCACGTACGCGTCGAGCGCGGGCGAGCGCGAGGTCTCTGCAAACTTCTGCAGCTCTGCGTCGCGCCGGTTGTTTAGCGCGCGCGCGCGCGCGAGAGCGGGGCGCCCAACGGACCGCTCGAGAGCCGCTCGATCTCGCGGAAGAGCTCGATCTGGCTGTCGCGCACGGCGAGCACGCTGCTGTCGAGCTCTTGCACCACCGGCGTGAGCGTCTCGACCAGCCCGGCCGCGAACCGCTCCTGGGCGTGCTGCGTCGACGCGCCGAGGTCCTCCATGCCCGCGGCCGCACTGGGATTCGCCGGAAGCAGCAATGGCGCTCAGACGGCTGGCGGCCACGTGGACGAGGCGGGCGGCGCCGGTGCGGCTGCTGCGGACGCGCGGCGTCGGTGCGGCGCCTGTGTGTGTGTGTGTGTGTGTCGCGGACGCGGCTGACGGGGCGCGGACGAACAGAGCGCGACGCCGAGATCCAGCGGCTGACGGCCGAGCGCGCGCAGAGTGCGTCCCATGAGACAGAGCGCGCGTCGGCGACTGACGGCGGCGGGCATCGCAGAGACGGCGGCGCGGCGCAGCCAGCTCGACAGCGCCGCAGAGGGCGTCGGGATGCCGACGTTCAAGGAGCTGGCGGAGCAGCGCGCGCGGGCGTTTGTGGACGACGGGCAGCTCGAGGACGACGGCAGGGCGAGGAGCAGCGACGAAGAGCTGCACGACGGCGAGGACGGCGAGTTCTACAAGGAGGACGTGCAGCTGACGCCGTCCGACGTCGAGCTGGACGATGACGAGGCCGAGCGCGAGGACACGGCCGCGGCCGAGGACGAATACGTGCAGCGCATGCGGCGCGCGCTCGACGAGGTGCGGCGCGTGGAGGAGGCGCTGACGGACGCGGATGAGCCGCCAAAGCCACGGCCGGTGCGTGTGTGCGTCTCGTGTGCGTGTGCGACGCGCTCACGGTGATCGCGCAGGTGCCGTGGGACCTCTTCAGCATGAAGCTACCGGTCGTGGTGCAGCACCACCCGCTGCTGGAAAAGTACAGCGACCAGCGCGACATCTTCAAATAGTGCGCTCGCGACGGGCCTGCCAGCGCGGCGCCTCGTGCCTGAGCCGGGCGGGCGCGCGCAGCACCAACAACATGTTCATCGACTACCGCAACACGCGCATGCTGTCGCTCTTCCTGACCGAGGGCGGTGCGATCCTCAGCCGCAAGTACACGGGTGCGCGCACGTGGCCTGCTGCTGAGCACGCCTACGCTGCCCTGACCGTGTGCGCGCGCTCGCCAGGGCTGTCGGCGAAGAACCAGCGCAAGGTGACCAAGGCGATCAAGCGCGCACGCGTGCTCGGTGCGCGGCCGCCGCCGTCCGCTGGTCGATTGCAGGCACTAACAGGCTGTGCGCGTGCGCAGGGCTGCTGCCGTACATGGGCAAGGACACGCGCACGTCCGTGTTTGAGCCGTACGAGGAGTTCCCCGAGGACATGAACAAGGACAAGTTCTGGGGCGGTGCGTGTTGCGCGCGCCCGCCATCGCCCGCCGCCTCACACACCCGCAGGGTCGGAGGACGACGAGGAGGAGATGGAGGAGCACTTTGCCGAGGACGGCGAGCAGACGCTGCCGGTCGACCCGTCCGAGCTGTTTGACGCCGTCCCGGCCGTGCGCGGCTTTGGCAGCTACGACAACAGCAGCAAGAGCACCGGTGGTGCGGGTGCGGGCAGCACGGGCGCGGTGGGCGAGGTGCCGTCGGCGTCGTTTGATCGGGGGCAGAAGCGCTGAGCGTTGTGCCTGTTGCACATTTTTTGTCAACGCGATGCCAAAGTGCCTGGGCTGTGAGGGCGAGGTCGGGGGCGCGTTTGTGTCGCTGCCGGGCGGGCCGGTGCACCTCGAGTGCTTCGTGTGCCCCGTGTGCGGCAAGCCGCTGGCGAACGAGAAGGGCTACCTGCCGTTCAAGGTGCGCCGCCGCCGTTCTCGTTCTCGTTCTCGTTCTTGTTGACGCCGCAGCGCGGGTGCGGCAGGGCAACTACCTCTGCGGCATCAACTGCCGCGTCAAGGCCGTCAAGGACCCGTCGCTGCTGCTGCAGACGGCCAAGCACTGGCGCGAGGTCTCGTCCAACCGCAGCGGCTGGCAACGCGAGGACGGCCGCGACGGCTACGAGGTGCGCCTCGTTGTCGAACGCGGCGAGCGAGCGATGCCGACGACGCGCGCGTCACGCGAAGGGCGGCCGCGAGATCAAGGGCGACAAGATCGAGCCGCGGCTGGCGCAGGAGGCGGCGAGCCGCGCGGCCGGCAAGAGCGGCGAGACGGACGGGGCGTGACGTCTCTTTCGTGTAGCAAGGCAAGGCAGGGCAGGGCAGGGCAAGGCAGAGCACCGCACGGCAGAGCAGAGCACCGCAGAGGCAGGGCAGAGCACGGCAGCTACAACAAGGCACGACAAAACAGCCTCACTTTTTGCCGCGGCGGGCGCAGCGCGGGCACGCGTCCTGCTGCCGGCGGCACTCGCTGTGGAAGAAGGCGCGGCAGGCTGCGCGGCGCCGTCAGATCGATCGCACGCGATGCGCCACGCGGCACGCACTGGGACACTGCTCCGAGATCTGCGTCTGGAACGAGTAGAACGGCTTGGGGTCGCGGCAGATCTCGCAGATGAAGCCCTTGGCCTTGCACAGCTGCGGCAGCGCGTGCGCCGTGAGACGCGTCCACGGCGGATCGCAGCGGCGGCCGCGGCGGTCGCGGCGACGCACGTCGCACTCAAACACGTGCGCCATCAGCTCCCGGTTGACGCTCGTCACGTAGTCGATCAGCGTCCCGTCATTGAGCTCGACCAGCTCGCGCATCGAGTACCGCTGCGGGTCAAACGTCGACACGAACGGCATGACCCGGTCGAGCCTGGGCGCAGCCGGTTCAGCGAGCCGTGCGTGCTCGCGGCCCGCTGCGCACTTTTCGGGCTTGCCCGCCGTGCACGTGAGCAGGAACGACTGCAAGTGCCCGAGCTGGTCGCGCAGGCCCTGTGCATGTGTGAGCGCACACGGCCCGCGCGCGCGCTCGCCCATACACCTTCATCGTCCGCAGCTTGGGCACGGTCGTGTACAGGCCTGGGTTGAGCAAGTCGATGTTGTAGAATGGCTGGTCGTACATGGACACGAGGAACGTGCGCATGCGGTCGCAGACCTCCATTCTGTCGCACACGCACGCCATCGTCAGCGACGGCGCACGCGCGGCGCACAGGCGGGCGACGCAACGGCGCAAAGACCCAGTTGCGCAGCACCTGCGCCGGCACGATCGTCTTCCCGCCCGAGTGGCAGCTCGGGCAGCAGTATATCCCGAGCGCCTCGCAGTAGCGCGGGTTGGCGACGATGCCTGTGCACGACCCGTCAACAAGGACATTGCGCACGAACGAGTACACGCGCACCCTTCAGCAGCGGCATGTGGCACACACCGCACATGTCCGAGACCGTCTTGGGCCGCGTGGGCACGTGGAACGGCACCTGGTCAAACGCCGGCTCTGCGTTGCTGCCCGTCGACGGGTGCCGCGCAATGCTGGTGGGCGCGGCGGGTGCTCGTGCGGGCGATGCGGGTGCGTCGCCGGGCGCGGCGGCGTTGACCGGGTCGGCCGCGATCAGCTTGGCGTGGTGGCTGGCGTAGCAGTCGTCGCAGACGCGCGAGTCGACGCCGTTCGGGTCCGGCACGGCAAACGCGTTCAGCTTGAGCGTCTTGCGGCTGTGCTTGTCGCACACGACGTCGCCGCACCTGACGCCGCCGCAAGTGTGTGTTACGCCGCGACAGACAGAGTGTCCTGCGCACCGCCGGCAGTGGTGCCGCCGCTTGAAGAAGGTGAAGGCGTCGCCACAGCCCGTGATCGTGCACACGTCCGTGTCGCTGTCGGGCATCCAGTGCGCACGCGTCACGACGATCTCGCTCGGCTTCGTCGGGCTGCTCTGGAGCGCGGCGTAGTCGGCCTCCTGCTCGGCTGCCATCTTGAAGCGGTCTTTCGTGGGCGTCGTCGGCGACTTTGGCGACGGCCCGAGCAGCGTGGCTGCCGCGCGCGGCTGCGTGAGCGCATGGCACGGGCACGTCGCGTGTCATGCGGCGCACAGATCAGCGGCGTGGACGACTGGCGCACGGGCGACTGGAACGTGGCCGCGTCGATCTCCGGCTCGTCGTCGACGCGCTGCAGGCTGAGCGCGGCCTCGGACTTGGCCTGATGCACGCGCGCGTCAGCCGGGCTGCACGCACTGCGTGCGCACGCGTGCACCTTGATGCGCATGAGCAGCTTGCGCTTGAGCTCGGCCGTGCGCTCGTCGTCGGTCTCGCGCACCTCAAACATGCCCTCGAAGATCTTGGTCGGCGGCTGGGCGCTGGGGGCGCGCACGTGGTCGGTGCTAGCGACGACAGCCACGGCACGTGCACGCACGCGATCGGCTCGTCCGTCTCGTCGCCGTCCTGCTCCTCCGGCTGTGCCTCCTGCGGCCCCGGCTGCGACGCCTCGGCCGGCTCATTTGGTGGTGGTGTCGCAGCTGCGGGTGCGAGCGGCTCTTTTGCTGGTTCGAGTGCTGGCTCGGGTGCTGGTGCTGGCTCTGGTTCTCGCTCTGGCTCTGGCAGACGGGGCGCAGTTTTTGCGGGTGCGGCTGGCGGTGCCACGGGTGCTGGTAGTGCTGGTGCCGCGGGTGCTGGCGGCTCTGCGGGCGCGGGCAGGGCGATGACGCTGGCGAGGATGCGCTCCTCGTCCACGGCGACGTTCAGCGTGCGCTCGCTGACGCGGCTCGACAGCACAGCCTACACGTGCATGGCCGTCAGCAGCATGCAGCACGAGTGCACGGTCGTCCACGCGCACACCGGCACCACCGGCTCGGGCTCTTGCTGCTGCTGCGGTGGTGGCTGCTCGGTGCCGTCGGCGTCGTACAGCGCGACGGTCTTGGCGCGGACGGTGCGTGTCTTGCGCTTGGGCGCGTCACCGATGGCCGTCTTGGGCGTCGTGACCGTCGCGGGCTGCTCTGGCTGCCCTGCCTTCTGCACGGCGCTCAGCCCGACCGGCGCAGTGCGTGCCGCGACGCACCCAGCCGTGGATGTCGCCGGCGCAGAGCGCGCAGATGGCCTCCTGCAGGCGCCGCTGCGGCAAGCACCGTGCCATGGCACCGCAGTGGTTGAAGCTGCCGCGCGGTGTGAGTAACAGCAGCACGCTTGTACGCCCGGTGACGCACCAGATCATCGTCAGCTTATGGCACTGCTGGCAGCGGTAGAGCTGCTGCATGTCCTCCGACACGAGCGCGTGCGTCGTGCGGCAGAGGCACCAAGAGCACTCGCTCATGATCAGGTCGGCGTCGGTCTTGAGCAGTTTGCCGGTCTTGACGCTGTCGGCGCGGCCCAGTCAGCGTAGACGCGCTGTCCAAACAAGGACGCGCACCCGACGTTCTTGATGTTGCCGCGCTCGTTCTCGAGCGACGTGTCGCAGTCCTTCAGGAACAGGGAAAAGTTGATCACGCGCAGCGCGCTGACCATGCGGATCATGTCGGTGGCGTCGGGCGAGGCGAGGAGTAGTGCTCCGTCCATGTAGTACGTGCTGTGCAACGGTGAGATGCTTCCGCGCCGCCCGTCAGCGATCGCGACGCACCGCACGTGCTCGGTGTTGTGCACGAGCGCCTGCGACCACGCGCGTCTCAGACATGCCGGGCCGCCCCTGAGGTCGATGACGCACCAGCATGTACAGGTCAAGCTTCTTCTCGATCAGCGCAAACTTGACGAAGGCGCGCCCGCGCCCGTTGGCCGTCTTGAGCTTGGAGATGCCCCAGACGGCCGCGATGGCGCCGCTCGCGTCCGGGTAGAACTGTCTCACGCGCAGACGCGTCTCAGCCCCGTGCGCGCGCGCGCGGCGAAACCGTAACGGCGGCGCACGCGCGGTAGCTCCTTGATGAACCGGTCGTAGCCGCACGGCGTGTTGAAGAAGCCCTCGGGCACGCCTGCGCGCGGCGCGAGCGGTTGGCCGCGCAGCACCACGGCGGCACGCGCCGCGCGCCTTGGAAGCCGTAGAGGAAGATGCCCTCCATCGTGGCGCAGAACAGCTGCAGGTGCACGTCCTCGTCCAGCACCATCTCGGCCGCGCCCGGCCCGTGCGCCAGCAGGCCATCGGTGGCGATGGCGAGGTCCTGCAGCAGGCACCGTCGCCCGTAGACGACTGGGGGAGGGACGGGCGCGCGGGATCAGTCCAGCCCGTGACGGCGACGCGGACGCACCTTCCGACGCGCTCATTGGCTGGAAAGGCGTGACGTCAGCGACGCGTGCCCGCGGCCACGTCTGTTACCGCAGCGCACTTTGGCTGCTCGTCCTTCTTCGTCTTCTGCGACGATGGTGCGTGAGGCTGGCCCTCCTCCCCTTGTCCCCTGCGCCCTGCCACACGCCTCCCCCGCCCGCGTGCGCCCCGTCCGCACGTGCATTGCCCCGCCACGTGTGCCTGCTGCGCGGGCGCACTGTGTGCCGCGGTTGCTGACCGCAGCCGTGCACGGAAAACACAACACAGTCGACCACGCTCGCGCCGTACCTCAAGGCCGTCCGCGCGTCGCTCAACGCGGCCATGTGCCTCGAGAACTTCTCGTCGCAGGTCGTCGAGCGCCACAACAAGCCCGAGATCGAGGCCAAGTGCGCGCGGCAGCAGCAGCGTCGCTTTTCTTCCCCTCACCCGACCCGCTCGCCGCAGCGCGAGCAAGGAGGTCCTGCTCACGCCGCTCGTCATCTCCCGGACAGAGGGCGAGCGCGTGCTGATCGAGGGCTCGATCAACTCGATGCGCATCAGCATCAAGATCAAGCAGGTCCGCCCGCGCTCGCACGTTTGCCGCCTTCCTCACGCTCTGGCGCGGGACGCTCAGGCCGACGAGATCGAGAAGATCCTCTGCAAGCAGTTCACGCGCTTCCTCATGCAGCGCGCCGAGAACTTTGTCGTGTTGCGCCGCAAGGCCGTCAAGGTGCCGCCGCGCACCGCACCGCACCGCAAAAATCGACGCGCTCAGCTGACGCCCTCGCGCCCGCTCGCGCCGCAGCACAACGGCGTCGACTACGACATCAGCTTCCTCATCACCAACTTCCACATCGAGCAGATGTACAAGCACAAGCTCGTCGACTTCATCATCCAATTCATGGAGGACGTCGACAAGGAGATCAGCGAGATGAAGCTCAACCTCAACGCGCGCGCGCGCATCGTCGCCGAGGAGTACCTCAAGCAGGTGCCGTGCGCATGCGAGCGCGCGTGACCGTGCCTGACCGTGCCGGTGCGTGCGCAGTTCCAATGAGCGGCGCGATCCGGTGCAACCGCGCGAGAGAGCGCGCGAGGGGGCAACTCTTGTCGCGGTGTGTGGTGAGTGTGTCTCTGTGTGTGTCTGTGTCGTGTGCGCGCGCTCTGGTTTCGTTGTGGGGGGCGTACACAACAGAGGGGTAGCGGGATGGCGGCCCGGGTGGGCGCGAAGGCGCCACTCTGCGTCACAGTGGCTGTGCACTGGTCACGCCGGCGGCGACACAACCGCTCGAGCCAGCGCCTGATCTTGGGCTGGGCATCGTCGCGCCTCAGAGGCAGCCTGAGATTGCTCGCGTCCACTCGAATGATCCGGGGCAAATCATGCCTAAATTTCCAGACCTCAGCCTCTGCTAGCCTGAGTACGTCGCACTGCACCGCGACGCCGCGGTACGGGCGCTTCTGGCCAGCGCGATGTATTGGCACTGCGTGCTCAACGGTGCACGTGTCGGTTCCTGGCGCTCTTCTTGCTGCTCCCTCCACTTTGCTCACGCGCGGCCACATGTTGTATCAAATCGAGGACAGCAGTTTGCATTCACTGTCCATGAAGCGTGTCGCCGCATCGGCCGCGTTCATCCACGCGCCGTGCTTGACCGACTGCGCGTGCCTCGCATTTGGTGAGGTCACACGGTCGCCGCTCAAAACCCGCAACCGGGCAGTCGGCACAAACGCGCGCGCCAGTGCCCCTACACCCTAGCCGGCGTCCACGTCTGTTTCAGGTTGCAGCCAGCCGAGACGGCCATGCTGGGCCTCACGCGTCTCGCGCCCGCGCCGCCCGCGCGCGAAGTCGTTCTGGACGTGCCGCGGGCGCTGGTGGAGCAGGTGCGCGTGTCGGGCGCGCGCGCGGCTGTGCTCACGGCATGTTTGCGCAGAACATGTACGGCGACGAGACGTTCCGCGCGGCGGGCGGGGCGGCGCGCGCGGGCGCGTCGGTCGTGCTGTGGCGCACGTCCAACCACGTCGTCGAGCTCGAGCAGCTGGGCGTGGCGGGCGACAGCTACAAGGGTGCGCCTTTGGCCGTGGTCTGCCAGATGGCGCGTGACCCGGAGCGGCGCAGAGCCCGTCGTTGTGCGCCTCGTCTTCCCCGGGCCGGTCGTGCCCGCGGTCGGCTGGGCGCAAGCGACCAGTGCGGCGCGCGAGGCCGTGGTGCTGGTCGTGTCGGGCGCACTGCTGTTCCGCCTGACACTGCGGGGCGGCTCGATCGGCGCGTTTGTCACGGACCGGCAGACGTCGTGGTGCGCGCGGCCGCGACCCCGATCCTCCATCGATGTGCTGACATCGACGGCAGGTGCGAGGTCTTTGCGCTGCGCCGCGGCACGGTCGCGCTGTCGCTCGACCCGATCGACGCCAGCACGGTCGTCCTCGGCTGCGCAAAAAACACGCTGCTGGTCACGAGCGTGCGCCACGACGGCCAGCTCGACTGCGCCGAGCTCGTCGAGGGCAGCCGGCTTGGCCGCCTCGTGACCGGGCTGCTGCTGCAGCCGCGCCACCAGGACGTGATCAGCGTGCGCGCGTGGGCCGTGCCGGGCACGCGCGAGACGATCGTGCTGGCGCTGTCGCAGGTGACGCGTGGGGCACGCATCGGGCTGCGCATTGTCTTGACGTGCGAGGGCACAGGACCGCAACCTCAAGGTCTGGTCGCTGCAGATGCGCACGTGCGTGCACACGGTCGTGCTTGAGGAGATCCACTCGGAGGCCTTTGCGCGCGCGCCCGTGCTCAAGTCCCACATCCAGCTGAGCGCGCTGGCGCGGTGCGTGCGTGCTGTGTGCGAGAGAAAGGCGCTGACAGCGTCTGCGCATGGGTGATGCAGCGGCGGCGACGGCGAGCACGCGTGCCACGTGGCTGTGTACGTGCCGAGCGCGGCCACGTCGGGCGAGGGCGAGGCGCCGTCGATCGTCACGTACCGCTTGCAGACGTCCAGGTGGGCTCGCGTCGTCCGCGCGCGCCGTGCGTTGCTGATGCGCCTTCGCGCAGCTCGGGCCAATTTGCGTCGATGACGCTGCACAGCGAGCGCGCGTCGCTGCCGCACGGCCTGATCGACTTTGCGCTCGCCGACGGTCAGCTGTACGCGCTGACCGAGTCAGCGGGCGTGTGCCACACGAGCGTGCGCGGTGCGTGACGCCTTGCCCCGCCGCTGGCTCTGCTCACCGCCTGCGCAGCGTCGACCCGAGCGCGCTGGTCGCGCGTCACGACCGCCGCAGTCGATGCCTACCACGGCCACCCGTCGGCGGTGGCCAAGGACGTGCTTATGTGGGGCGCGGACTTGACCGAGGCACGCAGACGCGCCTGTGGGGCGGCGTCGCGGCACTGACACCTTCCACGGGCGCAGGACCGTCTCGCTCGGAGCTTTGCCGGCGAGGGTGCACAGCCGAGCACGCTGCAGCGTCAGCGGGCGACGGCGCCGCTCGGGCTGTACGCCGACGCGAGCGGTGCGCGTGTGCCGCATGCCGAGAGCACGTGCATAAGGCTGAGCGCGCGCGCACGCCGTGCAGGTCTGATCATCGTCGTCGAGCGCGAGCATCGCTCGTTCCTGCGCCACCTCGACGGTTCGTTTTGCGGTCTGCCGACCAAGCGGACCCGCTGACGCGCACTCGTTCACTTCAGCTGCCGAGATCGTGCACCACCTGCTGCAGACGCGCATTGACAGCATGCACGTGGCACTCGCACCAAGCTCGGCATTTGTGCGGGCAGACCGCGCGCTCGCGCCCGCCGGCGTGCGAGGTGTGCATGCGCTCGCGGTCACTCTTGCGCTGGCTGATGGGCGTGCGTCCGGCAGATGCCGTCGTGGCGCTGGCTGAGCTCATGTCGACCGTGAACCAGTCGCTCAGTGTCGCGGCCTTTGCGCACCTCGTCCAGCAGGTCGACGAACTGCTGGCCAAGCCGCTGCGCGAGGCCCTGCTTGACGCGGTCAACAAGCTGGTGCACATGCATGTGCGGTATGGCACGGCGCATGCTAACGAACGGTGTTGCCTCAGACGCTGAGCTGTCTGGCCGACGAGGCGCCGCACGCGGTCGAGTACGCGCGCGCCATGGCCGAGCTGCGCGACGTCGCCGGGCCCGCTCACCTGCTCACGACGCTGGCGGTGCGGTGCAGCGTGGTGCTGGCATCACGCTCACGCTCGGATGAGCACAGAGCATCGCCGGAGCCCTGCCTGGCGTGCTGCTCGTGGACCACGCGGACGAGGCCGCGACGGCCAAGCACGCCGTTGACAGCTACGCGCTGCGGTCGGGCACCGTCGCCACGTTTGTGCAGGTGCGTTGCTGCCACTGCAGACACGCGCACACCGACGCCGTGCGCACAGCTTGTGCATGCGCGGATCGCCGTGGCGCGCGAGTTTGCGCTGCTGGCCGTGCTCGCGAGCCAGGTGGCCCACAGCGGGCCGCCGGCAAGTGCCGTGCTCGACATGGACGCGGACGCGACGGCGCCGATGAGCCTGCACGGCTATGTCGAGGCGGCCTGCACGCTGTACACGATCATGCGCACGCTCGGCGTCTTTCTCGAGGTGCGCGCGTGCTGCGGTCGTGCGGTGCTGCTGACGTGCAGTGCACGGACAGGAGGGCCATGTCGAGGCAGAGCACCCGACCGAGGTGCTTGCGGCGCGCATGTCGGGCCTGAGCGTCACCGGCGACGTGCGTGTCGCGCGCGCACCATCCGTTGCCCGCGCGCACTCATGCAAGACTCTGCGAACAGCCGTTTGTGCTGCAGTCCAGCGGCGCACGCATCGTCGCGGCCCACGGGCTGCTCAGCCTCAGTGCGCCGCTCAAGGCGCCCACGGGAAGCGCCCTGTCTGACAGCGCGGTCTACCTGGCGACGCAGGTGCGGTGCATGCGCGCGGCGATGCAGAGCCTAACTCGTGCACACACTCACGCAGATGATCCGAGCGATCGTGGACCACGCCGGCGTCGGCTGGAGCGACGCGCACGCCGTCGAGCGCATTGCGGCTGAGCGCACTGCCCTGGCTCTGCATACGCTGCGTCTAGACGAGCTCGTGACCAGGCTCGCGCGGCACACAGCCGTGCGTTCGACCACGCTGGTGCGACGACTTGCTTAGCAGACCGTCGACTGACGTGAGCGCGCATAGATGACGGTGCTCGGGCGGGCGTACCTGCGTCTGGGCGAGCACGACCGCGCGATGGACGCGTTCATGCACGGCGCGAGCGACTTTGGTGCGCGTGGTTGGCGCAGCGCACGTGTCGCTGACCGTCCGTGCCCGCGCAAACGTCCAGTCCAGCTGCAGCGCACCTTCCCGGATATTGCCGGTGACACGCTCGGCGACTACATGTCACACGTGCTCGCGCTGCTCGAGGAGCGCCAGAGCGCACAGGCGGTGGTCGCGGTCGCGCGCAAGCTGCTCGCACTGGGCGGGGTTTGTTCGGCTGCCATGCGTCGCTGCCGCCCTCACGCGGGCGTGACGCAGAGCCAGCAGCACTCGGTCTCGCAGCTGTGGTCGCTCGTCTTTGCCAACGCGCTGCGTCTGCGCCGCTACGACGAGGCGTACGAGGCGCTGGCTGCGCTGCCGGACCAGGATAAGTACGCTACTGATGGCTCGCCGCCTCGCGCCTGTGCTGAGCCCCAAAGCGACCGCCCTCAGGCAGCGCGACCAGCTCTCGCACCTCGTCACGCTCGTGTGCAACGACCACCAGGAGGCCCGCCTGACGCAGTGGTCGTTCCTGGGCATGCAGGTGTGTTGGCTGATGCCATGCGCGTCACTTCTGCTCACAGCACGTGCGGGCAGGACACGCTGGAGAGCACTCTCGAGTTCAAGGCGCGCAACGACATCGTCGGCGTGGCCGTGCAGCCCAACTACTACAAGGTGTGTGCGAGCGCGCGCGCCCATGGCTGCGCTATCTCACGCGCGCACGCAGATCCTCTTTGCCTGGCACACGTGCCGCGGCGACCATCGCAAGGCCAGTCGCGCCATGTACGCCTACGCGAGCCGGCTGATCGCGGACCGCGGGAGCCTATCACACGCTGTCTGGGTGCGTGCTCGTTCGTGTGACGGCTCTTGTGCGCGCTGACGAGGACGCACAGACCGAGCACGCCAAGGCGCTACTGTGTGCGCTCCAGTCGCTCCGGCTCGTCGACCCGGCGCACGCGTGGATCCCGACCCCGGAGACGGCGGCCGACCCGGCCGTGCTGCAGAAGCGCAGGCGGTACGACGCGGCGGGCGTGCTGGCCAACGTGCGCCAGATCGAGCATCTGCAGCGTGAGTACGCCATCGCCGTCGGGCGCCTGCACCTGTCGCCGCTGTACCCGTCGCTGGTCGAGAGCGGTGCGTGCGGCATTGCGCGTGGAGCACGGCCCTTATGCACCGTGCTCGCAGCCGGCTCGCTGGCGGCCGCAGAGGCCGTGGCGCTGCTCGTGCAGGCAGGCTACTTGCAGCGCGCGACGACGCTCGCAGTGCAGACAGACGAGGGCTTGGATGTCGTGTTTGAAAATATCATCGGCAAGTGCGTCAACCAGGGCCTGAGGTGCGCGCGCGAACTGCTCCGCCCGCGTGCACACGGCTGACGGGCTTGCGCTCAGCGGCGCGGTGCACGAGGACGTCAACGACGTCGCCTTTGACAGTGATCTCGTGCCCGGCAGCGTGCACGCGCGCGGTGCGCCCGCCGTTGAGGCACAGTCGCCTTTCGCTGACCCGTGTCGCGCGCGGGGCGGATAGACCGCTGGTGGCACGTCCTGCGCACGTATATCGACCGCTACGACAACAAGGTCGGCAAGGACGGCGCGTACCGCTTCCGGTGCGCCTGGCGTGCGTTGTGGCGTCGCTTCGGCACTAACGCGCGCCGTGCGTGCTGCCAGCGAGCTCGTGGTCGAGCGCGTGTTGTCGTCCGGCCGGGCCATCCGTCTGCCGCCGTGGATCATGCACTTTTACCTGGTGCGCTCTTTTGCGCGCAGGGGGAGACGCCGATGCTTACCTTTTCCGCGGCAGGGCATCACGCAGCCGGCAGGCAACCCGGCCGTGCTGCTGCGCTCGTACCTGCGCTTCGGCCACGTCGCCGAGGCGGCGCACTTTGCCGTGCACCTGCTCAAGCTGGCGATCGAGCGGGTGGCGTGCCCAGTGTGTGCACCGCCTGCCGTGCTCCCTGACCCGTCGCGCTTAGCTGGAGCACGACCGCCTCGACGTGCGCGTGCTGCACCTCGGTACACGCTCGGTGCCCATCACGGCGCTGGACCAGCTGCAGCACGAGCTGCGTGCGGCCCATATGTGCGCGCGTGCTGGCGGCGCGGGGCAGCCGGAGTGCTCAACCACCACGCACAGGGACGACCTCGCGGCGGACGTGGCGCGCCACTACGACGAGTACGTGCGCCAGAGCGCCGACGCGACGCGGGACGTGATCGCGCGCAAGAGCACGCCGCTCTACAGCCAGAGTGAGGCGCTGTTGCGGTCCGTGGCGGCGCGGACATAGACGCAATGGTGGTAGTTCAAGCGTATATTTGCGACTGAGGGAGAGGAGGTTCTGGTGGGCGCGGCAGGAAAACAAGCCGTGAAGGGGAGCGCTCACAGGTTGAGGCTCTTGAGGACTGCCAGCTTGCGCTTGGTCTCGGCGGCCAGCGTTGCGTTGTACGGACCGAGACGCTCGACCTGGCCGGCCCAGTACTTGTCCCAGAAGGCGTCAAAGACGACTGCGCGCACGCACACGGTGTGAGCAGGGATGAGCAGGAACGAGCCGGCGTGGGGGCGCGCACGCACCCGTGAAGCCCTCGTCGGTCGGGTGGATGCAGTCGCTCATGAGGTCTGCCGGCGAGTAGTAAGCCGCGTTGGGGTAGGGCGCGGGGATGTTGCGTGGGTCGGTGGCCTGCATCGTGCCGAGGAGGTTGACTGCGATGCGATCGTGCCGATCAGCAAATTAATCGGTCGGGGATGCCGGGGGGGGGGGGGGGGGGGAAGCGGCGCGCACCCGACGTGTGGAAGCCGGCGCGGTAGTAGGGCGAGATCTTGTCGACGTAGTCGTACTGGAGCGAGTACATCTGCTCGTTCTTGCAGGCGGTGTCGCGTCCGCACTCGGGGAAGAGGTTGTTGCCGAGCGAGGTGCAGCTGGAGGTGAACTCAAAGTTGACGATGTCGTAGCCAAACTGCACGACCTTGACGCCCGGCTTGGCCGCGGCGACGGGGTCGAGGAAGACGCGGGTGTTGTCGATGGCGTCGGCGACAATGTCCTCGATCTCGCGCCCGTCCAGCAGCTCGTTGATGCCGTCGTTGCCGCCGATCGTCAGCCAGACCCACTGGGCGTCGGGGTTGTCGTTGAGCCGGTCGAGCAGCGAGTCGGGGTTGCGCGCCCAGTACTGCGCCGTCGTGCCGCCGATGGCCGTGTTGTCGACCGTCACGTCGTAGCCGCGCGACGTGAACATCTGCTGGAACGTGCGCCGCGCGAACGAGCCCCAGCTGTCGCCGAAGACCACCACCTGCGCAGCGTCGCACGCGGCGCACGCGCACAGCAGTGCCACCAGCGAGACCGCGGCGAACGAGCGCATTGTCGCACGCGTCGGACGCGGGGGGAACAGAAAGAGCGCGTGACCCCACGGCCATCGCAGCGGCGCTGGATCGCATCAGGCGCATGCATGCCCGCGAAGCGATGGGCACAGGGACAAGGGACAAGGGACAAGGCACGGCATGCGCGGGACAAGGGACAAGGGACAAGGGACAAGGGACAAGGCACGGCATGCGCGGGACAAGGGACAAGGGACAAGGGACAAGGGACAAGGCACGGCATAACGGCACACGCGACACAAAAGCCATGGCGCAACAGAGCGTTCACAGGTCCAGGCTCTTTAGGATGGCCAGCTTGCGCCTGGTCTCGGCCTCCAGCTGCGGCTTGTGCGGGCCGAGGCGGCCGATCTCGCCCGCCCAGAACTTGTCCCAGAACGTGTCGAAGAGCACTGTGCAGCGTTAGTAGCGGTCAGCACGCGTGGGCGCACACACCGGTGAAGCCCTCGGTGGTCGGGTGGATGCAGTCGTTCATGAGGTCGGCGGGCGAGTAGTACGCCGGGTTCGGGTACGGGCCAGGGATGTTGCGCGGGTCCGACGCCTGGAGCGTGCCGAGGAGGTTGACTGGCGCGGGCGCGGTCGTTGTGGTGAGCGCTCGCGCGCATGCAAGGGGCGGCTGCGCGGGCGCACCGGACGTGTGGAAGCCGTTGCGGTAGTAGGTCGAGATCTGCTCGACGTAGTCGTACTGGAGCTTGTACATGAGGTTGTTGAAGCAAGCGATGTCGTCGCGCGGGCACTCCTTGCGGAAGATGAGGTTGCCAAGGCCGCGGCAGCCGGCGGTCATCTCAAAGTTGACAATGTCGTAGCCAAACTGCACGACCGTCACGTTGGGCTTGGCGGCGTAGACCGGGTCGAGGAACGTGCGCGTGTCCTCGATGCCCTTGCGCAGGATGTCGTCGATGTCGAGGCCGAGGAGCATGCGGCTGGGTGCGCGTCAGCCCCCTCTTCGCATGCGGGCGAGGGGTGGGGCGCACAAGATGCCGTCGTTGCCGCCAATCGACAGCCAGACGTACTCGGCGTCCGGGTTCTCGTCGAGGCGGTCAAGGAGCGATCTGGGGTTCTTGGACCAGAAGTTGGCCGTGGTCTGCGAGGCGCGCGTGCGGCGCTCGGCTGTGAGCAGATGCCGCAGCACCACACGACGCGCGACGCGGACGCACGCCGCCAATGGCCTGGTTGTCGACCTCGACGTCGTAGCCGCGTGACGCAAACATGAGCTCGAACGCGCGCTCGCCCTGCGCGCCCCAGCTGCGCTCTCTCCGTCAGCACGCCCAGCGCCGTCGCACAGGTGCACACGCACGGCACCTGTCGCCAAACACCACGACGCGCGCGCCGTGCGCGCCGAGCGCCGCGAACGCCGCCGCGAGGACGACAAGGCGCAGCCGCCGCATCATGTGACCACTTTCGAGGCGAAGTTCGCGGTGTCACGATGCCGGTGTTCGTTGCGTCGTCGTCGTCGTCGTCGACGTCGCCGCCGCCGCCGCCCGCCGCGCCGCCGCCCGCCCGTCGCGCGGCCGTCGTGGCGCAGCAGCGGACGAGCGCGATCGTGCGGCCGCGCGAGCCGTCGTCGCCGGCGGCCGGGGCGTGCCGCGCGCGCGTGGTGCTCGCCGCGATCGCGCCGACATCGACGTCGTCGGCGGGCGGGTCGGCGCCGTCGTCCCCGTCGGCTGCGGCGTCGCCGGTCGTGCCGACGGTGGCGCTGCGCACGCGGACGACGTCGACGGGCGCCGCGCGGCTGCGATCGTCGTCGCCGTCGCCACGGGGGCCGCCGTCGGTGTGTTTTGTGGCGCCAGATTGACAGCTCGCGCTGAGACACGCGCTACATGCAGCCCGCCTCGCCGTCGCACGGCATCGTCAGCGGGCCGACGAGCGACGTGAGCGACGACGAGGATGCGGGTGGGGGCGGCGAGGGCGCGCTCGTCGGGCGGCTCGTGTGGACGACGCATCGCAAAGGCACGGCGCGGCCGCTCTGGCCGGCGCGCATCGAGCGCCACACGCCCGGGCGCGTCGCGCGCTTCGTGCTGCGGCTGCTGCTGGATGACGTCGAGTGCGCAGTCGGTTGCCGCGGCACGGCGCGCTGAGCTCACCGTGAGCGCGCAGGCAGGACGCCAGCGAGGGCGACCTGTTCGAGTACCCGCACACCTCAGGCGCACCGCTGTTTGACGCGCGGCGGCGCACGCAGCTCGGCCCGGCCAATGCGCAAGTGCGTGTGCCTCACCGATATTGCGACGCGGACAGCTGATGCGCGCGGCAGGACTTTGCAAAGGCGTGGGCCGCACTAGGCGCAGTTAAGGGTGTTGCCGTACCCGCGCTCATCGAGGCTGTGCGCGCGCACGGCGGCACTGTGCCTGTCGCGCCAGCCGAGCAGCCGAAGCTGTCGCCGGCACGCAAGCGAGCCGCACCAGACGCGTCCGTCGAGCGGCCGGCCAAGCGCGCTGCTGTTCCCGCGCGGAAGCGGTTCGAACACGCGTGCCGAGCGATGGTTGCGCTAGCTGATCAGCGCGTGCTCAGGCCTGCTACGATGGACGACGACGACGACGACGACGACGACGACGACGACGACGACGACGACGACGACGACGACGACGTGGACGACCTGCCGTCGATGACCAAGGCGCTGTGCGACTCGCCCATCAAGCCGGCCAAGGCCCCAGCGTTGGTGAAGGGTGCGCGCGCTGGCTGCACCGTGTCGCGTCGTCTGAGCTCGTGCGCAGACGCCAAGAGCCCGTCGGCCCGCCGCGCGCTGTTTGCGTCGAGCGAGCCGCTCCCGTCGCCCAAGGCCGCGCCCAAGTCACCGCCCGCACGGCAGTCGTCGTCGAAGAAGCGGTGCGGTCTGCCTGCACATGCGCACACGCTTGCTGGCCTAAACGGGCACAACAGCATCGCTGACCGGCCTCTGGCTGCGCCGCGCTCGCTGGACGGCCTGCCGAAGACGCTCGTGTACGAGGACAACGACGAGGACGACAAGGAGCTGGCGGAGATGTGCGTCGCGGTGCAGCCTCGCCGAGACGGGCTGACACGTCCGCCGGGCCGGCAGCGCTGGCGTGGTTATCAAGGATGGCACCGAGGTCTTTGCCAAGTTTCGCAACTCGTACTACCCTGCGCGCGTCGTCTCGCACGAGAAGCACGAGGTGTGTGCGCGTCGGCCGGCCGCCGCACATGTGAAACGATACAGTGCCCCGTGCAGAAGGGCGTGCGGTACAAGATACAGTTTGCCGACGGCGACGAGAAGACCACGGCGCGCAACGGCTTCTTCACGGACACGGACAACGGCTTCTACACGTGCCCGGTGCGCGCTCACGCCTGACGCGGGGCACTGCCCCTGACCGCGACGTGCGCAGCTCGCCTCTACGGCGGAAGAGTGCGCGCGCCATTGTGCCGCGCTGAGCACTGACTTTTCGCGCGCGCAGCGTGCTCGACGAGGACGAGGTCACGCTCGAGGACGAGGAGATCGACGCGCTGCTCGAGCGCCTCAACGGCGAGATCGACCAGGTCGTGAGCCGTGCGGGCGGCCGGTGCGATGAACCGTGTGCTGCTGCTGCGCTGACTATGCAGCGCAGGACCGTGAGTACCGGCGGGCCGCCACGCTTCGACAACCTGCCAACGCACGAGCCCGTGTTTGACAAGGCCTCTGTCGTGCGTGGGCTGGCTGGCTGCGACACGGCTCAACGCTTCTCTGCAGACACGCGTGACGGACGCCCTCGAGGCACGCCTCAGGCAGGCGCGCAGCACGGCGCTCGTCAGCACGGTGCTGCCCGAAGTGCTCGCGCGCATGCTGCAGGCGCACAAGGGCCTCAAGACGCTCGACGAGGCGCGCAAGGCGCTGTGGAAGCAGGTGCGGCGCCGCGATCGCTGGCTGCGGGGAGCCTGACGCTCGCTGCGCGACAATCAGCCGCACTACAGCCGGCGCCTGCTCATGCTGCGCAAGGCTGGCATGCCGACCACGCGAGCCGCGAAGCGAACATAGAAGAATTGATCTGTGGACCACAAACATGCGGGTAGCAAGAAGCGGGAGGGGAGACACGGCACGGTGGGAGCACGGGACAAGACGAGGAAGAGGAGGCCAAACTAGGCATGTACTTTCTTGGATTTTTTTTTTGTTTGTTTGTGTGTGGGGGGG
>CALSCO010002351.1:0-11916 GCA_943704415.1 Parvularia atlantis | reverse complement strand
GCGCCCGACGAGCCAAGAGAAGGACCGGCTGGCGGAGTTGTGCGTGCGCAGGGGCGCGCTGCGTGGCGCACATGTGTGTGACGACGCCCCCAAGCGATTCAAGTTCACCGGCATGGGCTACGGCAAGCTACCGTGCCGCGTCGTGTTCCCGCTCGAGCTGCGGCTTTTTCACACAGTGTGCGCTCGGAGCGCGGCGGCGGCGTCGGTGGCGGCGGTGACAAGGGCGCTGCGGCGATGGACACGAATTGCGTGCACACGGCGTCGTTCCACGACAGCGCCGCAGCGAGCGGCGGGCGAACGACGCAGCGGCGCAAGGCGCACGACGCGGCGTTCGACCTTGTGCTGTCTGACGAGGCCGAGCGGCGCGCGACGGCCAAGCACGACCGACCGTGAGGACAGCGAGCCTGGTGCACGTGTCTGACAACGCGCTGCTGCAGCAAAGAAAACAAATCGGGTCATGCGTTGCTGCTGTCGTCCACGGAAAACTCGTGCTTCTTGCGCTTGCCGTAGTCGGTCGTGCCCTTGCCGCTTCCCACAACGCCGACGCGGCCTGCGTGCGCGCCCCGCACACGTCGTCAGCGCGCTGCCGGGCTCGCGAGCGCGGCTGCGGCTGCGCACCCTCGAGCGTGTCGGGCGAGGCGAAGATGCTCTTCTGCGACACGCCCGGCACGACCTTGGCCTTCTTGTGCGCAAATTTCTGCCACGTCGACTGCTTTGCCTTGATCTCGTTCTCGGCCTCCTTGGAGCGCTCGACAAAGGCCTTGTTCTTCTCGCGCTTGACCTTCTTGCGCTCGTCCAGCTTGGCTTGCTCGGCTGCGGCGCGCGTCAGCCTGCGCCGCTACCTTGTGCCGACGCGCAGCGCGCACCGGCCTCCTGCTCGTCCGCGCGCCGCTTCAGCGCGTCCTTGGAGATGGTGCGCACGCTTGTGGCCTTGACCACGGCCGACTCGTTATAGCCCTCATACATGACGGTGTAGATTAAACCGTCCTTGGACACGGCCTGGACCTCGGCAACGTACCATTTCCCGTCCTGGCTGTAGATTGCCTCGCACAGGTCGCCCGGCTTGAACTGGTGCGGGCGCACGCTGCCGCCGGCCGCGCTGCTGCTCGCCCCGCCGCGCGCCCCGCCGGCCTCGCCGCCATCCGCCGCACCGGCCGCGCCCGCCGACGCCGCGACGAGCTGCTCGGTGATGCTGATGTACTGTGCCGCCCCGCGCACGCCCCGGTCAGGCACACTGCGTGAGGCGCGGGCACGCGTGCCTCGCGCAGGCCCTCGGCGATCGACAGCAGCTCGGCGTTCTCCGGGTCCGAGCGCAGGGACGCCTCGACCTGCGCCAGCTGGAACTGCGCCTTCTGCAGCTCGGCCGACATCTTGCTGGCTGGCTGGGCGGTGCTGTGGCGCTGCGGGTTAGACCGGGCGGCGCCGCGGCGCCGGTGGCGAGCACCGGCCACGATGTGTGCAACCTTGAGACACTCACGTACGCGGCAGATAAAATTCGACGCTGAAGTGCAGCGTAGGTATGGAGTTACGCTCTGTCCGTGACTGCACTCCCTGGACAAAAGGCATAGCTGTCTCTTACAGGCTGCGCAGGACCGAGTTGAGCGAAGTGCCCGCCACATGGGCGAGCTACATCTTGACCGTGTTCGTGCCCGCCGAGATCGGGGCAATGACGGTGTTGGGAAACGTGCCCAGGTACAGGTACTCGCCGCCATCAAACAGCGTGTCCTGGTAGAGCGCGCAGTTGACGTCGTCCACCCAGAACGCGGCCGTGTCCAGGTAGGGCACATAGTCGCCCGAGTTGCTCGCCATGGAGTAGAAGACGTCGAACTGGAGCAGCGCCGCGTTCGTGAACGCGCGGTCACAAAGGTCATGAGGCGAGCCATGTCTGTTGAAGCTGGTCAGTGAGAAGCACCAAGACGAGCGAGGCCCAGATCACGTTTCGGGCCAGAAAGAAAGAAAAAATCCGCGTCCGGCTGTGCAGCTGGCACGGAGGAGTGGCGATAGACGCCAGCGAGCGCTTTGGCTCGGTGTGGCGCGCGGGGCGAGGAACGAGCATGAGGAGGAAAAAGGTGCGCGTACCTGAATCTGCTCATCAGAAAAACTGCGCCCTGACATGTTCGGCCAAAGAAGAGTCGCAGAGTTAACGGTCCTTGGCCTCGACGGCATTGGCCACGACGAGCACCTGCGCGTCCGCGTAAAAAAAAAAAAAAAAGGCAGAACATGGGCGCATCAGCGCATTGGCAATAGCGCCCGCACCTTGGCGTTGCTTGCAAACCGCGCGCGAACGGCAGCGATCGCCTGCCGCGCAGCACGCCGCCGCCCGAGGTGAATGAGCGCCTCGGCCGCGTACAGCTCGCAGACGGCCGCGAGCTCGTGGTCGCCGAGGAACAGCGCGATTTGACGCTGGCGCAGGGCGAGGGTGTGCGCGCGCCGGGCCTGTTGCGCCCTGTTTGGTCGCGGTGTGGCGCAAGCAGCAAGTGCACGCACATGCCGCGGCGACGCCCGCCCGATCGCCGCAAACGCGCCGCCGAGCACGGAGAGGTAGACCGAGAGGTGCCGCAGCAGCTCGAGGCGCACCGCCCACGCCGTCAGCCGGCTTGTCCTGGGCACGGTCAGCGCCGAGGCGCGCCCGGGGACCAGGGCACCGCGCACCAGGCCCAGCACAGTGAGATGGGCGAGCGCGGCACGACGACGATCACGATCGACGCGACCCGGTGCGGCGGCACGAGCGCGGGCCGGCGCGCCGCCAGCGCCTCGCGCAGCCAGCGATCGATGTGCGCGGCGGCGACAGGGCCGGAACGGGCCGCGGTGGCGACGCGCGCAAAGGTGCTCACGCTCGCGAAGCGCGCCGCGACAAGCATCGGATCACGTGCAGATCACGTTGTTCCGTGACGATGATGATGCCCGACGACCCGCTCGGCGCTCTGCCGCCACAGCCGCCGCCGCCGCCGCCGCCGCCGCCGCCGCTGGAGCCGCCGCCGCCGGAGGACGACGCCGAGCCGCGCGCGCGCACCGGCAGTGACGGCAGCACCGGCAGTGCGCGCCCGTCTCGGCTGCTGCTGCTCATGTCGCCGCGCGCGCCGTCGGCCGAGGCCAGCGACGTGCGTGCAACGTCGCCCGTCACGGCCGTCACGGGCGCACTGCCGCCACCGGCCGTCGCGGCGTCGCCCGTGCACCGCAGCGCGCAACAGCGCCATAGTGCTGACGCGACGCTCGCCGCCGCCGCCGCCGCTGCTGCCGCTGCTGCTTCTGCCGCCGCCGAGCAGCCCTTACACGCGCACGTGCCCGCCCGTATGCCCGCGCCGCCTCTCGGCGACCTCGACACGCTCGGCGGGTCAATCCTCGGCGACATCGACCGGCTCGCACGCCGCCTCGGCTCGCTGGGCTTCGCCGCGCGGCGCTCGTCCACGAGCACGCTGTCGTCGTTGTCGTCACTGACGTGGTCGCCCGTGAAGGAGGTGCGCTCGCCGCGGTGCTGTGTGGCGCGTGAGGGCGGCCGAACGTGCCGCTCCGCAGACGCCTGCCGCCGACAGCGCAAGCGGCACGCGATCGCCACAGAAGGCCGCCGCGCTGCCCAACGGCAGCAGCCGCGTCGTCGGGCGGTTCCGCACGCCGGACGAGCCCGCATCACCGCGCACGACGACGCCACCGCCCCTGCCGTCCAAGCTGCAGATGCTCGGCGACGAGCTGTCGGCACCGACGTCGCCGTCGCTCAGCTCCGTGCGCTCGGCGAGCGACCTGAACGGCGTCAGCAAGCCGTCGTCGCCGCTGCAGCCCAACGCGGCGCCGCCCCAGCCCACGCGGCCGAGCGCGAGCCGCACGGGCCTGAGCCTCTTCTACGACGCGGGTGCGGACGGCGGCGTCACGGCCAGCTCCGAGACGCTCGACGATGGCGCGTCGACCGCGTCCGCACCGCCCGCCACGCGCAAGAGCCTGCTCATCACGGCGGCGCGGGCCAAGCACGAGCTCGTGCGCGCGGTGCAGAAGCGCGCCGAAATCATTGCGGGCATTATGCAGAAGCGGCGCGGGCTGGTCAAGCAGCTCGCCGCCGACATCCGCACCTACCGCAGCTGGCGCGTGGCCTCGCTGCTTAGCGCGGCGCGGCGGCGGCTGCACTCGCGCCAGGTGTACGTCTGCCAGCTGCGCATGAACCGCGAGGAGTGGGCGCTGGCCGTGCTGCAGAACCGGGTGCGGCCGGCCGGAGCAGCCGCCGCCGCGGCCGCCGTTGCTGAGCGCCGGCGGCGCCGCGCAGGTCGACGTCATTAGCCAGGCGATGGACATTGACGGCGAGGTCGACAGCAGCGTGCTCGAGTCGCTCCTCGTGACGCCGCGGCGCCTGTTTGAGAGCGGGCACAACGCCGCCATCGCGAACGAGTTCAGCATCCAGATCAGGGTGCGCGCGCGCCAGGCCGCAGCTGCGGTGCACTGACGTCGGCGCTGGCACAGGACGCCGAACAGTCTGCGAAACGCGCCGAGGAGCAGTTCCAGGCCATGGTCAAGCGCATCGACTCCAAATGGACGGACGAGGTCCGTCGCGTGTCAATCCAGGCCATGATCGACACGGCGGTACGTGGTCGCAACCCCTCGAGCCGCACACACGGCTCAGTTGCGCCGTGCAGCCGGGCGAGGCCAACTACTCGTACCACCACGACACCAACGGCGCACTGCTAGAGCTGTTTGCGCGCGTTGTGGCCGACACGCGGACGATCTACGGCACGTGATCGCCTCGCGCGCGCTGCACGCACCTGATGAGCGCGCGCTGCTCGCAGGCCGTCAGCTCGACAGCTGCATCAAGCAGATGCTCGCGGACGCCAACCCGACGCAGGTCGACATCCAGGGCTCGCTGCGAGTGCGCGCGCGCATGGGACGTGCAAAGGCGGAGCGCTCACACGAGCGCAGATCATCGCCCAGTCGATCGCCAAGGACTACAACGTGCTGAACGACCTGACCGTGTGGTACTTCACCGTCATGCTCGACCGGATCGTCTTCCCGCACCTCCACTTCCACCTGCTGAGCTTTGTGCGCCGCTTCGTGCGTGTGCCACGCAGCGTCGCACTCAACCATCCGCGGAGCCAGGCCGACACCGCCGACCCTGGCGTGGCTGAGATGGACAGGCGCTACGAGACGTACGCGCGGCAGCTGCAGGGTCTGCACCCGCGCGAGCTGCAAGTGGACGACGCGGTGCGTGCGCGCGCGTGCGCGCCTATGCTCGCACACAGTGGCCCTGACCTTTGCACGCTGCCAGTTTCTGCCGCTGGCGGTGGAGCGCGAGTACCTGTTCCAGCAAACGATCGCGACGCTGAGCGACCTGCCGCTGCTGCTGGTGCGCTCTGTGGCGGTGCTAGCGGCCTGCTCACGCCTCGACAGGCGCCGTCCGAGATGGTCTTGTGCATCACGACGGCAATCCAGGAGATGGGCGAGGAGGCACTGCGGCAGCTTGAGCTGCGCTCATTCGAGGTCATGCCCACGGGCACGCTCGTGCGGCCAGAGGACGTGCCGGACGACAGCGCGGTGCGGGCCGAGCGCGCTGTGTCACCGCTGCCAGCCATCCGCGAGAGCGACGCGGCGCAGCGGTTCTACTCGCTCACGCAGGCCGCCCGCGCGCTCAACGCCGACACGATGCTGCCGATGGCCGCGTACTGCAGTGCGTGCAGCGCTGGGCGGGCGCTGGGCGGGCGCGACGCTAACGTCCGTGTGCTTAGTCATTCAGAGCAACTGCTGGAATATCCACCGCCTGCTCTGGTTTGTGCGCATGTTTGGCGACGAGGACTTCAAGAATGGGCGGTACGGCTACGCGGTGTGCACGCTCGAGGCGGCCGTGCTGGACGTGATCCTTCGGCTCGGCCCCACGCTCACGGGCGAGGCCGGTGCCGCAAGCGGGACCGCATCTGACGCGCCAGCAGCTGCGGCCGGGCCAGCTGCCGTCGAGACGGACGGGACAGAGCCTGCCGATCCCGTGCCGCAGCCCGAGCCCGAGCCCGAGCCCGAGCCCGAGCCCGAGCCCGAGCCCGAGCCCGAGCCCGAGCCCGAGCCCGAGTCTGAACAGAAGCAGATCATGCACTAGAGTGTGTGTGATGTGCGTGCGCACGCACACAACACGCAGTCGCCACCGTTCACCAGCGTACGCCTGTGCGCGAGATGCACGGGCGCAGCGGTCGCGAGGAAGGGCGATCGCGGGCGGGCGCGGTCCAGACGGCGAGGATAAGCAGGCAAAGCCCAAAACCGTGCCCGACCGTCAGCCGTCACCACGCTGCCGCTGCCGCCGTGCGCCGGACTCGTGCTGCGGACGCACGTGGTGCGGCGGCTTGCTGAGCCCACGCAAACGTCGCCGGATGCTGGGCTCCGCGGACTCTACCTTGCTCGAGTCGCCGCGCGCCGCGATCTCCTTCACCTCGGACGCGCCGACCATGCGCCACCGCGGCGCGCCGTCCGAGCCCTCGGGTGCCACGGCCACCGTGTCGGCCGGCAGCGCAGTGCTCCAGAGCAGCACAGGCACAGGCTCAACACTCGCACCACTGGCCCTCGCAAGCGACGCGGCAGCAATCGCCTCGCACAGCTCCGGCAGTGACCCGTGCGCGTCCTCCTGTGCGTACACCTTCACGAACGACCTGGCGCCACACGTAAGCCCAGACGGCAACCAGCGCGCGTGCGACGCACCGCGACCCCTTCAGCTTGCCCTCGAGGAAGTGAATGGCCTTGCGCGCCTGGCGGTTCTCGGGCGCGTCGCCGCGCTTCATCGCGTCCAGCTCCTCGATGGCTGTGCACGGCACCGGTTGGCACGGCCCCAGCGTCAACGCGCGCACACGCGCACCGGCGTGTGGGATGTGCACCACGGCCTGCTTCGACTCTACCAGTCGCTTGAGCAGGTCAAACTGGCCGAGGAGAATGCTCGCGTCCACGGCGACCTCGGCACCCGCGGCCTGCCCGTTGCGCAGCTTGAGCTCGGCCAGGTCCTGCTCAAGCGTCCCAACCTTGTCCTGCGCGAGGGTTTAGGGCGATGCACGCACGTCCTGCGCAACCAAACGTCGCACCTTCAGGAGCTCCTCGGCCATGCGCTTCATCAGCTTGCTGTGTCGGTCGCGCCGTGCCTCAGGCGGCTGGGCGGTCGTCGTCGTCGTTGCTGCGCTGGCGGTTGTGCCGTCGCGTGGCTCAAACTGGCCCGTCTCGCCGTGCCACACAAGCTGGCCCTGGCGAACGCTTCAGTGAGTGCTGACCGCGGGCGTGCAGCCTCGCACCTCCACATCGTCGCTCTCGCGCAGGCATGCGCGCATCACGGCCGCCTCGCGCCACAACTCGGCGCGCGCGGCATCCGGCGCTGCTTGCAGGCCGCGGGGCAGCGGGCGCGCCGGATGGAAGGCGGCGAGGAAGATCGTCTCGGCCACGGGGCTTGGCTCGGTGCCATGCGTCTCTGTGAGGTTGCGCATGGCTGCACATGGCCGTGTGAGCTGCAAAGCACGGTGCATGAGAGCTAGCGCACCGTCGAGGGCGTCGCTCTGCTCTCCGGTGTCGTCGTCCTCGCTCTCGTCGCCGTCCGATCCGGCGCCGTCGCTCTCGTCGCTCGACATCAAGTCGATCAGGTCCAGCAAGGGGTGCGCGGGCGTGCGCCGGGGCGCGGTGTCGCTCGCACGCGGCGATCGTGCGACGGCTGAGGGGACACGTTTGCCAACGATGTGCACTGCGACCCGGCCGAGCGCGGCCCAAAATGCGGCCCGGCTCGCGAGCGGCGTGGCGTCGTGGTCGCGCGCAGGCGCAGTCCATGTCGCGCGGCGCAGCTCGGCGTGCAGCACGAGCAGCTCGCATACCCACGCGACCGTTGCGAGACCGCGCACGTCGTCCTGCAGCACGGCCTTACTCGCGTGCACGACCAGTGTCGCGAGGCAGGCCAGCAGCGTGCCTGCGACCGGTGCGGCATCAGCGCGGCCGCGTGCGGTCGCATGCATGATGGTGCGCACCGGCCAGCTCTTCAATGCCCGTCGCAAGGGCCGATGTGCCGTTCGCGCTCGTCGCGCGGTGCGATGCGCAGTGCCACGTCACCGCGAGCGACACAGCCGCATGCGTCATCTCCGCGGCGTCGTCCAGTGCGTGCGGCAGGTAGCGGACGAGGGTCTTGATGACCGTGCTGGCTCGCAAGCGCGTGAGCCGGCGTCACAGCAAGACCGCGCTGCTGCGTACCCGTGTGACGCGCGGCCCGTCTGGCCCGGCACAGCAAAGCACGGCCGCAGCACAGACAGGATGCCATGCTGCTGCTTGTCTGCCTGATGGTGCTGTTGCTGTTGCTGCGACCAGAACGCGCGGATGTTGCTGTGCGCGAGCGGCAGGGTCGGGTCGTCCACGAGGCTGTGCAATATGCACACGCATGAGATCAGAGCAGCGACGCATGCACGCCGTCGCGCACCTGCACAGGAAGTGCACCAGCGCCGCAAAGGGCATCGGCGCCTTGCCCAGCAGCAGCCCGAGCTGGTTGTAGGCGCGCGCTGCGCCGTTCAGCGGCCCGATCAGTCGCAGGCATCGCGCCATAGCGGCCATCCTGCGCACCCGCACTGCCGCGCTGCGCAACGGCTGACGCGTAGTAGCCGCGCGCCACAGCCGCGCTCGCGCCAAGCAGCTCGCAGCGGTAGCGCGCGATGTCGCCGAGGCGCAGCAGGCAGCGGCCGCGCAGCGGGCCCTCGCGCAGCTGCACGCCATCGTTGTCGTCTTCTTCGTCGTCATCCTTGCCATCGTCCGGCACGTCGCCGCCCGCGCCGTTCAACGCCGTCAGCAGCCCGTGGTACGCGCCCACCGCCTCGTTCAGCAGCGCCGCCACCGCCGCGCCCGCGCCGCCCGCGTCGCCCGCACGGCGCAACGTCTGCAGCGGCGCGTGGTAACAGAGCGCCCACAGCGCGTCCTCAACGCCCAGCGCCGCGTCGCCGCCGCCGTCGGCGCTGCGCGATAGCAGCAGCAGGCCGCGCAGCGCCGTGTCGCGCAGCCGCGCGCGCGCGTCCTCGCGCCCGGCCGGCGTCGCAGCCACCTCGAGCGCGGCGCGCGCCGAAGCGACGTCCGCTGTCACGCTACCGGCCATGTCGAGTGCGCGCTCGGCATCGGGGAAAAGTAGTTAGGAGTCATCGCACAAACACTTAGTACGTATCAGCGCATCTCTCGCAGCGCGTTCACGGCCGCGAGCAGCCCCGCGACGGTCTCGGCCTTGTACAGGCCAAGCACGTCGCTGTAGATGCGCTCGATCGCGTCCATGTGCTCGTCGCGCGACCGTAGCTTGTAAAAGTACGCCTTGGCCAGGCGCTGCATGAGGGCCCGGCGCGCCTCGGGCTTGATCAGGCCGCGCCGCGCGAGCTCGGCCAGCGTCGCCTCCGGGTTGAGCGGCAGGAAGCGGTGATGGCAGGCAAGAATGACGAGGGCGAAGCAAATCAGCTGTTGCATGCGCTTGGCGTTCTTGCGCGGAAGGTCGGACGCGCCGACGGGCCGGTTGTCCTCGTTGCCCTCGCTGTTGCGGAGCGACTGGAAGAAGCGGCGCGCGAAGAGCTCGCCGTGCTGGCGCGCAAAGTCGCTCGCCCACTTGCGATGGTCGTGGAACAGGTCGCCGTCGTCGTTGCTCCAGAGTACCTCGCACTGCAGCCACGACACGATGAAGTTGCGCTGCTGCTCGAAGCTGCCGTCGTCGTTGCCCAGGCAGCTCTCAAACTGCTTGGCGCGCCCGGCCATCGACTGCACGGCCCTCGCCTTGAGCATGCCCTCGTTGTCGAGCTCGGCAAAGCCGCTGCGCGAGCATGAGCGTCGCGCAACACGAGACCGGCCGCACGCACACGGCGTAGTTGATGAGCTTCCACTGGAAGTGCACCATGTTGGACACGACGAGCGACTGCGAGACGAGCGTCTGGTTGATCTCGTTCTTGCCCGTGCCGGTCGGGTCGTGCATCTCGTTTACGTTGGACTCGCGCAGGTCGCGGTTGTACACGTTCGTGCACAGCAGCTGGCTCGCGCGCGCGCGTGCGGACGCGTCAGTCCAGCCGCACCGTCTCGCGATATGCGCATGCACGCACGTCGTACTCGATGTCCGACGTTGGGCCCATCGTGTACGTGCTCAGCGAGCCGAGCGCGACCAGCGCGACGCGGCTCAGCGGCCGCATCTGGATTTGCATGGCTGCGTACGCGCGGCGTGAGCGTTCTGACACTGAGCGGCGGCCGCGCACCTTCCTCGTACAGCTCGCGGATCACCTCCATGATCCCGCGCGAGAACTCGCGCAGGTCGTCCATGATCGTGGCCTCGTCAAACGTGAAGCGCTGGCGCAGCTCGAAGACCTTGCGCGCGTACCGCCGCCACGGAAACAGTTTCTCGCGGTCGCCCACGGTGAGATCGTCGCGCCCTTTGTCGGGGTGGTCAAAGTAGTCCATCATCTGGCTGAGGACCTTGAGCTTGTTGCCCTGATTTGCGCGGTTGGTGAAGTTGGAGTAGGCCACTGCGGGCGCGGGTCAGCCGCCATGCGCGAAGGACACCCTCGAGCGCGCGCACCGATCGCCATGCGGTGCGCCCCAATCGCCCCCATGCGCTTGAACATCGGCGCCGCCGCGTCAAGCAGCCTCTGGAACGTCGTGGCGTCCAGGTCCGACGTGGCCTTGCGCGCCAGCTCATCGGACGCCTTCAGGAAGTAGCCGCTACAGTGCGCCGTTGGCGTGCGAGCGGTCAAGCCGACGGACATACACACGCACCCGAAGAAGAGCGTCTCGTAGCGGTCGAAGATGTAGAACAGCGTTGCGAGCTTGTCCCACGTCTGCGCGTTCTTGCCGTCCTTGTGCAGGTCGAGGACGCACTCGCGCGAGGTCCTCGCCGCGCTCTTGATGTCGTCGCCAAAGATGGAGAGGTAGAGCGCTGCCCGAGTCGCCCCCGGTCAGCCACTCACGAGCGTGCATGCGCTGCCACGCACTCAGATGCGCGGCCACAACGTCGTAAAAGTACTCGGCCTGCTCCTTCGTCTCGCCCCGCGCCTGCTCTTGCTTGCTGATGGCGTCGAGCAGCTTGCGGCGCTCCTGCTGGGCCGCGTCGTTCTTCGCGTCGCCCAGGGTCATGGTGAGGAGCCTCTCGGCCGTATCGCGCCCGAGGTAGTCGGCGCCATGCTCGGTCACGAAGGCGACGATGTCGGTGCGCGTGCGCTCGTCAACCGCGCCCCTCGCGCCCCTCATAATCTGCTCGCCCGCACGCAGCAGCAGCTCGATCAGGCGCGCGTTGGTCTGGCGGGCCTGGCGCGCGAGGAACGCGTTGACGTCGGCGATGTTGCGCTTCTCGCGCGCCTCACGGATCGCGTCCTTCGTGGCCTGTTCCTGGGCCAAGTAGAGCGCGTTGAAGCAGTCGTACTCGTTCACAAACTTGAGGTCGTTCGAGCCCTCGTTCATGAACCCCCAGAGCTTGTCGGCCATGGGCCGCTCGAGGTGCTGCACGCCGTACTCGAGCAGGAACGCGAGCGCGGTCTCGCGCGTGGCCGCGTCCATCACGAACGCCATCGGCCGGCCCTGGCGCACGCGCTCCTTGCGCAGCCCCTCGCCCACGCTCAGCACGAGCTCGACCACCTTGAGCACGACTGCGCACACACCGTTGCTTAACCGAGCACTCTCACGACAACAGCGCGCGCGTGCGCACCCGTCGCCTCGTTCTCCGTCGCCACGTACACCTCCGGCAGCCGGCGCGTGCGCACGTTGTGCGTGTCTTTGTCGTGCCCGCCGCCGCCGGGCCGCTCGAAGCGCTGCACGGCGCAGATCGCGCGCAGCCGGCGCGAGTCGAGCAGCTTGACGCAGCACCTGCGACGCGCTGTGTCACACACCTCGGCCATGGTGCGCGGCGGCGGGTCGCGGTTGCAGCGCACGGCACGGCGCAAGCGCGCAACAGAGGGACGTGGGTCGAGGGCACCGGGACAAAGGGCAGGGGGGGGG
>CALSCO010002347.1:0-19169 GCA_943704415.1 Parvularia atlantis | reverse complement strand
GGGGGGGGCGCACCACACACACGGCCTCGTCGGCCATCTGCACGTGCAGGGCGTTGGCGTCGGCCGTGGAGTAGACGGCGACGGTCTTGATGCCCATCTTCTTGGCTGAGCGCATGACGCGGCAGGCGATCTCGCCGCGGTTGGCCACGAGGATCTTGTCGAACGGCGGCTGCGGGCGCGGGAGGGCCGTGTGAGCGCGCGCCGGGTATGAGCAATGAGCCACCGCCGTGCCTTGTTGGACGGCTGCGTCTCCTTCACGCCCGAGTACAGGCCGCGCGCGGCGACGGGGCGGGCGGCCTGCGTGCGCGGCGGCACGGTCAGGCCGGCGGCGGCCGCGCGGGCGCTGGTGGGGCGGGGGGGTGCAGCGCACCGAGACGGCCGCGCGACGCAGGTGCAGCATGGTGAGGCGAAAGGCGTGGCGGCATCACACCCACGTGGTGCAGACTTGCTCATCCGATGATGGGCCCAGACACTCTGACGCCTTGTGTGCACGCTCACACGCTTCCCCGCCCCTGCGCGCGCAGCCGCAACCCCCTCACGCCCCGGTCGACGGATGTTTGCAAAGCGAGTCGTGCAGTCGGCCGCGGCGACGGCGCTGCGCCGGGTGCGCACGCCGTGCTCGCGTCGCACCGTGCGCTCACACGGCTTGCTGTGGACGCGCAGACGGCGCCCGTGCGCCTCGCCGCGCCGCTGACGCCCGTGCGTACGTACGCCGAGGTCGGCGACGAGCAGGTGCGCGTGGCCGCGGTGCGCCCTCCGGCCGCAGATCTCACGCCGCACGAACGCGCGTGCGCAGTCGGTCACGAAGCGTCTGTCGCAGCGCCGCCAGGCCGCGCTGCTCGGCGGCGGCGCGGCGCGCATCGACGCGCAGCACAAGCGCGTGCGTGCCGGCTGGGGCGGGGCGTGCGCGCACGGCATGGCTCACGTGCACACACACAGGGCAAGCTCACGGCGCGCGAGCGCATCGAGCTGCTGCTGGACGAGGGCTCGTTCCGCGAGTACGACATGCTCGTCGAGCACAGCTGCACCGACTTTGGCATGGAGCAGCAGAAGGTGCGCAGCTGGTGCCCACGCACCGCAGGCGCACGCGCTCACGCCGCGCAGCACCCGGGCGACGGCGTCGTCACCGGCTACGGGACGATCAACGGCCGGCTCACGTTCGTCTTCAGCCAGGACTTTACCGTCTTTGGCGGCTCGCTGTCCAAGATGTACGCGACCAAGATCTGCAAGGTGGCGCGCTCGCCGTGTCCCGCGCAAGGTGCATGCGCTGACGCCGCGCGCGCACCACGCAGATCATGGACAAGGCCATGCTCGTCGGCGCGCCCGTCATCGGCCTCAACGACTCGGGCGGCGCGCGCATCCAGGAGGGTGCGCGTGTGGCGCGTGCGGGTGCGCGAGCTGCGCGGCTCACGGTGTTGTGCAGGCGTCGACTCGCTCGCGGGCTACGCCGAAATCTTCCAGCGCAACGTGAACGCGTCGGGCGTGGTGCCGCAGCTATCGCTGATCATGGGCCCGTGCGCGGGTGCGTCGCGGAGCGCTTGCGGCGGTGGCCGTGGCCGTGCTCACGGGCGTGTCGGGCGCCAGGCGGCGCCGTGTACTCGCCCGCCATGACCGATTTCACGTTCATGGTGCGCGACACGTCGTACCTGTTCGTGACCGGCCCCGAGGTCGTCAAGACGGTGACGAAGGAGGACGTGACGAAGGAGGAGCTCGGCGGCGCGAAAGTGCACACGCAAAAGTCGGGCGTGGCGTCGCTCGCGTTCGACAACGACATCGAGGCCCTGGCCCAGATGCGCGAGTTCTTCGACTTTTTGCCGCTCTCGAACCGCGACAAGGCGCCGATTCGCGCGTCGTCCGACCTGCGGTGCGCGCGCTTGGTGCGCCCGGCGGCTGGCTATGCTCATGCTCGCGTGCGCAGCGACCGCCTCGTGCCCTCGCTCAACAACGTTGTGCCGCACGACCCGACCAAGGCGTACGACATCAAGGACATCATCAACAAGGTCGCATGGCGACCGCCCGCTGCCGCGCAGCTGTCACTGAATACGCGCGCGCGCAGCTCGTCGACAACGGGTACTTCTTCGAGGTCATGCCTGACTTTGCCAAGAACATCGTCATCGGCTTTGGGCGCATGCACGGCCGCACGGTCTCGTTCGTGGCCAACCAGCCGCTGGTGGCGTCGGGCGTGCTCGACATCAACTCGTCGGTGAAGGCGGCGCGCTGGTGCGTGCAGCGCTGGCACGCGCGCACGGCCGTCGCAGGCTCAGCCTAGTTGCGTGCGCGAAAAGGGTCCGCTTCTGCGATGCGTTCAACATCCCCATCGTCACCCTCGTCGACGTGCCCGGCTTCCTGCCCGGCGTGAATCAGGAGCACGGCGGGGTGCGCGAGTCCTGGGCGTGTGGCACTCGCTCACGCCGCCGCTGCGTCAGATCATCCGCCACGGCGCCAAGCTGCTGTACGCGTTTGCCGAGGCGACGGTGCCCAAGATTACGGGTGCGTCGTCGGGCCGCGCATGCGCTGGACGAGCACCTGATCGCCGTCACGCAGTGATCACGCGCAAGGCCTACGGCGGCGCGTACGACGTCATGTCGTCCAAGCACCTGCGCGGCGACTCGAACTATGTGCGTGCCGGCGCGCTCGGCCAGAGGTGCGCTCAACCGCGGCGCCGCGCCAGGCCTGGCCAATGGCCGAGATTGCCGTGATGGGCGCCAAGGGCGCGGTCGAGATCATCTTCAAGAAGGACACCAACATGGGTGCGTCGCGCCTGCCTCACCCACTGCGCACCGCGTGCGTGACCGTGTTTCCGTAGCCAAGCTCGAGAAGGAGTACGTCGACCGCTTCGCCAACCCGTTTGTCGCGGCTGAGAAGGGCTTTCTGGACGACATCATCGAGCCCGCAACGACGCGCCAGCGCATCATCGACGACCTGGAGATGCTCGAGAAGAAGGAACTCAAGAACCCGCAGCGCAAGCACGGCAACATTCCGCTCTGAGTGTGTCTGCCACGGGTGCGCGCAAGGTTCGTGAAGGCGGAGCGGGTCAGTGGAGTGCGCAAGGATCTGGTAATGGGATGGCAAACAGTTTACCTACATAGGCGCACGCACAAGGCGCTCCTCACCATGCACAGCGTGCGCGCGGCCCTGCGCTCGACCAAGGACTTTGTCAACAACTACTCGGCCGCGGAGGCCAAGGTGCGTGCGTGGGGCGGTGCCGTGCTGCGCGCGCGGGCGCGAGCGCTGGAGAGCGCTGCGTCGAAAAAAAGGTGCTGATGTGTCGGACAGGTGCGCGAGGCCACGTCCAATGACCCGTGGGGCGCGCCCGCGGCGCTGCTGCACGAGCTGGCCGACAGCACGCACAACGCGGTGGAGCTGCGCGAGATCATCGACATGACGTTCAAGCGCATGAACGACCACGGCAAGGCGCGTCGCCATCGCCGCGCTTTGCGCACGTCATGCCCTGACCCCGCCGCCGCCGCCGAGCAGAACTGGCGCCACGTGTCCAAGGCCATGAACCTGCTCGACTACCTCATCAAAAACGGCTCGGAGCGTGTGGTCGACGAGGCGCGGCGCCACCTGCACGACGTGCGCACGCTCAAGGTCGGGGGGGGGGGGGGGGGGGGGGGGCGGGGGCCTGCGCGTGGTCGCTTTGACGCCGGCTGCTCGGCAGGTCAACCTGCTGCGCCACGCCAAGCGCTCGACGGCGCGCGACTTCCGCATCCAGACGGACGCGCTGCGGCGCGCGACGGAGGCCGCTGCGGCGGGCGCTGGCGAGGCGGAGGACGACGTCGACCAGGCCAAGAAGGGCAAGCGCGCGCGCAAGGGCGCCGGCGGCCCGCGCGACGAGAACCGCGTGCCTGTGTGACAGCACGATCGCCACGTGCGCCATTTGATTGTGTCAAGCAAGAGGGGATGTCGGCCGAGCACGCGCCTGCGCACCACCACGCGCGCACGCAGCACTCGCAGCGGCAGACGGCGCGTGTGCACGGGATGCCGGTGCGCCGTGTGGCGCGTGCTGGCCGTGGCGGGGGGCCGATCGATGACATGCGGGCCAGGCAAAGACGATGACGGTGCACCTCGTGCGCCACGGCGAGGGCCACCACAACGTGGCCGGGTGGCAGGACCCGGACAACTACCGCGACCCGCAGTACCGCGACGCGCGGTGCGCCGCTTCCCTGTCGTCGCTCGCGCGCATCGCCTGACCGACCATGTGCGCGTCAGGCTCACCGAGCGCGGCCGCAAGCAGGCGATGGCGCTGCAGCAGCGGCTGGCCACGCTGCGCGTCGAGGTGCGGCGGCACCTCCCACTCTGTGCGAGCCTCAGCAGGGCCGATGATGCTGACGTGGGCGCCGCAGGCCGCCGTCGTGTCGTCGCTCACGCGCGCGATCGAGACCGGGCTGCACGCGCTCGGCGAGCGGCACGACGTGCCCTTCGTCAGCACCGAGCTGTGCCGGTGCGGCGGCGCGGCCCTCTCGGGAAAGGCCTGACGGCGCACGGCGCAGCGAGTTCTGCGACGGGTGCCCGTGCAACGAGCGCCGCTCGCGCACGGACCTGCGCGCCGACTTTCCTGGCGTGTCGTTCGACGAGCTGGAGGACGAGCACGACGGGATGTACAAGCACGAGAACGTGCGGGCATGCGGGAATGCACGACGCACGGAGGGCTGCTGACGTGTGGGTGGCAGCAAGAGCACCAGCTCGTCAGGCGCATCGAGCACTTTGTGCGGTGGCTGCACGCGCGGCCGGAGCGCGAGGTCGTCGTGTTCTCGCACGGGACGTTCCTGCACCGCCTGCTGTGTGTGCATCTCGCGTGCGGTGCGCGGCAGACTGAGCACACAAGTGGCGCGCACAGGCACGTGCTGAAGCTGCCGGCGGTCTGGTTCGACAACTGCGACCTGCGCACGCTCACGATCGAGTACGTCGCGTGAGCGGGCCACGGTGGGTCACGGTGTGTCGGTCGAGTGCGAAGACACAAAGGAACACGAGCCAGCGGGTGAGCAGGGCGACTGCCGCGTCGCCCGGATGGCCCGCACAGCGCAGCGCCAGCACACGCAGCCGGGACGTGTCTGGGCAGTCGTACTCGTCGCTGTGCTGCTCGTGGCGCACGCACGCCCAGATGCAGCACCGCTCGCACTGCACAACGGCCGGTAGCTCCTCCTTGTCCTGGTTGCCATCGATCTCCAAGTTGCACAGCACGCATTCGACGCTCGTCGATGGCTGCTTCCAGTGCACGTCCACCGGCCATCGGCCGCCGTGAGCGGCCGTGCCGCACCTGACGGCGTCGGCGCCCGTCGCGGTGTCGTCGACCGGGATGAGGCGCGACGCCGCTTCAAGGCCATGCATGCTTCGCGCAAACTATTCACTGCGCAAGCGCTTTGTACGTGGTCGACCGCAGCAGGCATCCAGCATGGACGGGTGCCGTTTGGCGCGCTCAACGCGGTCGCCGCTCAACGCGCTGCGCGTCTGGCG
Source organism: Parvularia atlantis (assembly GCA_943704415.1). Lineage (NCBI taxonomy): Eukaryota > Rotosphaerida > Parvularia > Parvularia atlantis. The sequence continues at coordinate 13,712 of CALSCO010002347.1, read as the reverse complement.
CAGCTTCGCGACGGCCGAGGAGGCGGCGGCGCACTGGAAGGCGCGCGCCGAGCAGCTCGAGACGGAGCTGCGAGAGACGAAGCAGAGCTTTGACGAGTTCCAACGTGCGCCTCCGCGTGCCACGCGTTGGTCGCGCTGAGGCCGAAGCCAGAGGACTCGCGCGAGCTCGAGCGCGAGCTCGAGCGGGACCTGAACGTGGCCGAGACCAAGATCCGCGACTTGACGGCCGAGAACGCCAAGGCGACGCGCGAGCTGCGCGCGCTGCAGGAGAAGCACGGGTCGCTGCGGGAGCAGTGGACGCAGCAGGTGCGGACGCTCGAGGACGGCATGGCGGCCCTGCGCGCGCGCGAGGAGGAAACGCGTGCGCGCGTGCGCGTGCTCGAGCAGTCCAACGACGACATCGAGCGCGAGGAGCGGTGCGTGCGTGCGCTTTGCAGGGCTCGCCTGCTGGTGTTGATGACGCGCGCAGCGCGATGCAGTCGACGCTGGCCGAGCTCGAGGGCAAGTACAACAAGGCGATCGAGCGCAACGTGCTGCTGGAGCAGGAGCTCGAGGAGAAGCAGGAGATGCGCGACGAACTGCAGCGGCTCAAGGACGAGCTGCGTGACACGCTCAACGAGCTCGACGTGCACCGGCGCGCGGGCAACGAGGGCCGCGTCGCAATGGACGGGATCTCGCCGCAGTCGAGCCCGGGCCACGCGACGCCGGCACAGGGCAAGCTCGAGCCCGTGCGCGACCTCACGACTGTCGGCGGCTCGCCGGCGATCATGGTCCAGGAGATGATCCAACGCATCAAGGTGGCGTGGGTCGCCCTGCTGCAGTGCGCACGGGGCCATGGCGGGGCAAGTGACCCAGTTGACGCGCCGTGGCACACGTAGAACATGGAGAACCGGCTGGCGTCGTGCCGCTCGGTGGTGGCCCCGCTGATCGCCCCGCCCGGAACGCACTGAGACGCCGCGTGCTGTACCAATCCCGCCATCACACATCACAGCAGGCCAGTCGCGCGCAGGGCGTCGTGGGCGCGGTCGACGGCGTCGGCGGTGGCCGCGCGGGCCTGCTGCAGCGCTGCGGCCGGCGGCGGCAGCGCGCGTGCGTCTCGGCAGAGCGCGCGAGAGGGCGCACCCTGCTGGACCGTACGCTACAAACAAAACCAATCACTGACTAATCTAGTCAGCACCGATTCCTGCTCCCAGAGATCGGTTCCCCCCGGGGGAGTGTAGCCTCAACGCCAGTCCGGGACGAACTGGCTCATGTACTTGATCGGGACGTTGCGTGCGCCGTTTACGTCACGGTCTAGACGCACACCGCACGCCGGGCACACGAAGCGCTTGCTGCCCCCCCCCCCCCCCCCCCCCAGGCGAGCGTTGATTGTGCCGCACACACCGCACGTCCGGGTTGGACGTGAACTCCTTGTGCAGGTGATCAGCGGGTCCCGCAGGCCGCTGGGAGCAGAGTGACGTCGATTGTTGTCCGGCGTGACGGTGCCACGTGGCGCAGATGCCGCGCAGATGCGGCCTCGCTCGCCGCCGCCCTCACTGACCATCACGCCCGCCGCAGGCGCGAGCGAGGCGAGCTGTTGAGGGGGCAGAGCCACGTGGCGCGAGATGGGGTGGCGACGCGCGGCCTCGACGACGCTCGTCGCGCTCGTCGGCTTCTTCGACCACGTCGGTGCGCGGTCGCGCGGGGGCGTGAGCGCGATCGGCGGCCTGACCGTCCGTAGAGTACGCGATCGTCGTGCCGAGCCTGTACCTGTACCTCGAGACGCTCGGGCTGACGAGCGAGTGGATCTACAGCCTCGTGTTTGCGGCGTTCAGCTTCGCCGTCTTTGTCGTGGCGCCGCTGGCGGGCGCGTACGTCGATCGCTACCCGATGAAGCCCGTGATCCTGCTCGGACTGCTGGTGTGCACTGGCCGCTGCTGCTGCGACTCGGACGAGAACGATTGAGCGATCGCGCAGGTCTCGGTCGGCGGGCAGTTTCTGTACGCGATCGCGTGGGACGTGTACGTGGTCGTCCTGTCGCGGCTGGTCGTCGGGGTGCGTGCGTGCGCCGCCGCGGGCCGCGCCATGCGGGCTGAGCGAGCGGGTGCAGATCGGCGCCGCGACAATGTCGATCCTCATGGTCTACGTCACGCGCATCACGACGGCCGACGAGCGCACGTCGCTCATGGCGCGCTTCCAGCTGATCGCGCAGACGGGCCTGCTGCTTGGCCCGGCGTTTGCGATCCTGTTTGAGCAGCTCGACTTTTACATCGGCCCGTGGAATGTCAACAAGTACACGGCGCCGGTGCGCGCCTGCCCGACGGGCGGCGACGACGGTCGGCGGTGGCTGATGTGCGCGGGCGCGCGCAGGGCTGGTTGATGATGGTGCAAAACGGCGTGCTGTTTGTGCTCATGCTCGTCTTCTTCCTCGAGCCCGAGCGCGCGGGCGACGTTGATCGCGAGGGCGGCGAGGGCAAGCGCGAGGACAGCGGGTACGGCGAGGGCGAGGCCGAGGCCGAGACCGAGACCGAGGCGGGCGCAGGCGAGAGCGCGGAGACGGACCCGTTCGCAGGCATGTCGTGGTTCCAGCGCGTGTACCACATGGTCACGCCGGCCGTGGCGACGGGTGCGATTTGCATGCACGCGCGCGCGTCGCCCTGCTCAAGCGCACACCCGTGCGGCAGTGTTCTGCCTGCAGTTCATCTTCGGCTTTGTGCAGATGTCGATGGAGACGGTGCTGCCGCCGCTGACGGACTACTACTACGAATTTTCCGCGCTCAAGAACAGCATCTTATACTGCCTGATCGTCGTCGTCTTCGTGGCTGTCTTCCTGCTCATCATGCGCATCGCGCCGCGCGTGCAGGACCGGACGATGATCGTCATTGGCCTCTGCTTTGAGGTGTTTAGCCTGACAGCGACGGTGGTGCTGCTGGTGGCGTTTGACCCGCCGCCGCTGTGGCTGTTCTTGACGGTCATGGTCGTGTTTGCGGCGGGCCTGCCGTTCTTCTTCACGTGCATCGCGTCGCTGCTGACCAAGGTGCGCATATGTGCGCTTGGGAGCGCGTGAGCACTGACGTGACGACGCCTGCGAGCGCGCAGCTCGTGCGGGCCGAGGCCATCGGCACGGCGCAGGGCCTGCTCGTGTCAACGATGACCATTGCTCAGATCCTCGGGCCGATGTGGGCCGGTGCGTTGTACGCGGGCTGCTTGCGCAGGATGCCTGATGCTCGGTGCGTGCACGTAGGGTCGTTTTCGATCGAGCCGTGGGTGCCGTTCGTGGGCGACCTCGCGCTCATCCTCGTGCTCGTCGTCGTCTTTGCCGTCATGTTCAAGAGTTTGTACGTCTCGCGGCCGGCCGACGCAGTGGACGGGGGAGCCGACGAGCGGGCCGATGGGATGGACGAGGAGACACCGCTCATCAACTGATGTGTTCACGGAGCGCGCGCGCGAGACAGCACCGGGGGCGGCCAAACAAAGCAAAGGATATCAGGGCAGCTTCACGAAGACGTAGTGCACACGGACCTCACCGCTGCCGAGCGCCTCGAGCATGTACTTGTTGTCTGTGGGGCGTACGGACGCGTGAGCTGCGCGTGCGGCGAGCGGCAGGGCGGTGCGCACGTGGAGGCACGTAGCAGGTGTCATCCGCCGACAGCGCGAGCTTGGACTTGTCGATCGTGATGCCGACCGTCCCCTGGTGGATCGTGAAGAGCTGCGCGGCGCGCGTGAGGTAAGCGCGCCGCACTGCGATGCGCGTGCGGGCGCGTACGATGTAGTGGTTGGCCGAGCTGGTCGCCTGCTTGACGCCGCCCTTGCTCATCGTGAACACGCCGCTGATGAACCCAGGCGTGTCGAAGATCTTGGCGAGCCGCCCGAACGAGACATTGCCGTACGTGATCGCGTCGGCCGTGCGCACGAGGTCTGGGCGAGGCGTGCGCGCGTGTTGGCCGTGGTATCAAGCACGGGCCGCGGGTGCGCACCCAGCTCGACACGCGTGGACGTGGCCGCGTCACGCACCGGCACCATCGCCTCGCCGACGATCTAGGGGCGCTCAGCGTCAGGACACACAGACGCACGCGCGGCTCGGGCGCACCTTCGCGTAGCCCTTGCTGCTGAAGTCTGGCTCGGACGCGGCCTCTCGCGCGGGCTGCGACTTGGTCTTGCGCACGCGCTTTTGGGGCGCGTCCGGCGACTTGGAGCGGATGACGGCCGCCAGCGTCGGCACAAAGGCTACAATGTGGGGATGAGTGCGCGAGGGGGGCAGAGAGCGCGGCAGTACGCGGCATGGGCGGTGAGCGATTGAGCGCGGAACAACGCGCGGCGAGCGCACCCTGGTCGTCAAACTCGTTCTCGACCCGCTCCTCCTTGTAGACGATCTTCTCGTTCTTCCAGAACGCGACGGGCGCGACGCGATGCCGCTTCGACTTGCGCATGGCGCCGTCGTTTGCGAGGTCGGGCTCGTCGTCGTCGTCCTGCTCAGCGGGGCTCTTGCGCTTGGCCGGCGCGGGCGCGGGCGCGGGTGTGGGCTTGGGTTTGGGCTTGGCCGGTGCGGGCTTGGCGGCCTTGGGCTTGGCGGCCTTGGGCTTGGCTTTGGGCTTGGGCTTGGTAGATGCTGCGCGGTGTGTCAGCACGAGGCGCGCAGGGCAGCGGCCTGGCGCACCCGCGTCGTCGTCGTCAAACGCCAGGCGCTGCGCCACGGTCGAGATGTCGCCGGCGTGCACGCCGTCGTCATCGTCGTCGTAGACGTGCTCGTCGTGCGTGGGCGTCGTGCGTACGATCATGGGCGTGGGCGCGCTGACGGGCATGGGTGGCGGTCTGCGGCGAACGACAGGTGAGCAACGCAAACACGCGCACGCGCGTCTTACACATACACCGCCGGCTTGGAGATGCTCTTGCGCCTGCGCAGTGCGAGCGTGAGTGCGAGCGCGCATGCAACCAGCGAACGCACCCGGTCGGTTTGGGCGCGGGCTCCACCGCTTCCGCCTCCGCCTCCTGCTTGTCGTCCTCGTCGTCGTCGGTCGCCGAGCGCTGCTTGCGCCGCGCCCACGCCGGCGTGCGCTTCTTGGCGCTCGCGACGGGCGCCTTGCCGACCGACTTGCGCCCGGACCGTGCAGGCTGCTGCTGCACCGGCGGTGGCGGCGCGGGCGTCTTGGTGGGCGAGGCGAAAAAGTCCTCGATGTTGTCGAGCTGGTCCGCGTCCTTGGCCACGTTGCCCTTGGCCATCAGCCCCGTGCGGCGCCCGCGCACGCCGACGTCGGCCGCGGGCAGGGCGGTCGCTGCGGTGGCGCGCGCGGGCGGCGGACGGCGCGTGGGCGATGACGGCGCCTTGGCCCTCGCGCTCGGCGGCGCCAGCGTGCGCGTTGCGGTCGGCGACGCCAGCGACAGGTTGAACGGGCCGAGCGCGGTCGCGGACGAGGCGGACGAGGCGGACGAGGCGGCCTTCATCGGTCACGTGCCGTACGTAACGGTCGGCGCAAATGCTAATTACAAAGACACGAGTCGTGTACGTACACTGGGCGCGGGCGCATCACGCGTCTTTGTCGCTCTTCGGGTTGAGGGCGAGGAAGGCCTCGACGAGGGCCGAGCGGGTGAGGTCGTCGTCGGTGGCGCCGCGGCTGGGCGGGAGCACTGGGCGAGCGTAAGGGCGTGGGGCGGGCCGGATGGGAGGGGCAGCGCACCGGGCGAGACGGGCGAGACGAGCGCGGGCGAGACGGCGGACTCGTGGTGGAGCTGCACGAGCGAGGGTTGCGATGTGGGCCGGGCGGGCGGTGGCGAGGCGAGCGCGGGCGAGACGGCGGCGGTCTCGTGCGATGTGGGCCTTGCGGGCGGCGATGACGCGTGGACGGCGAGGCCGCTCTGCACGCGCCCGAGCAGCAGGGCCGAGCGGCGCACGCACTCGTCCACGGGCACGTTGAGCGACGCCGCGACCTGCTCCCCTGCGCGCGCGGGCGCGCATCGCTCAGTCCCCGGCGCAGACAGCGCGAGAGGCGCGACGCACAGCCGATGCGCCCAGGTGCGGCCGCGCCCATGCACTGCCACAGCTGCGCGTCCATCTGCTCGGTCCACACGACCGCGCGCGGCCACGGCACGCGCAGCACCACGACCAGGGCCAGGGCCATTCCCTAGTGCGCGTGCGATGTCGATCGAGTGCAAAGTCAGCGTCACATAGCTTAATCGGCCAACCAAGCAGCGCACATGGCGAGCAAGCAGCCGCAGCCGCAGCAGCCGCAGCAGCCGGCGCGCGCGTCGCTCTCGTCGGTGGTGGCGGCGGCCGGCGCGGCGCCCGTGGTGGAGGCGGCGGCGGAGGACGTGACGCTGATCGAGGTCGTGCAGCTCGAGGCGCTGGTCCGTCCCCGCGCGCCTTCTCGCGCTGTTCTTTCGCTGAGCACACGGCACGCGGCGCAACAGGCCCTGTTCAAGATCGTCAAGAGCTGCCGCGAGGCGCTGCCCAACCTGGCCACGGGCCAGCTGCTCGGCCTGGACGTGGGCAAGCGGCTGGAGGTGACCAACTGCTTCCCGTTCCTGCTGGGCAGCCGCAAGACGGAGGAGGCCGAGATCGGTGCGGCGGCGCCGGCTGCTGGTGCCCCAACTGACGACGACGACGGACAGAATATCAGCAGGACATGATGAAGTGTCTGCGCGAGGTCAACGCCGACAACAACTCGGTCGGGTGGTACCAGTCGACCTACCTCGGCTCGTACCTCGGCCAGGCCATGATCGAGTCGCAGTACCAGTACCAGGTCAACGCGCCCAAGTCGGTCGTCATCATCTACGGTGCGGCTGGTTGGCGCGAGCGTGGTGGGCTGGCTGGTTGCAAAGTGGGGCTGGTTGGCGCGAGTGCGGGCTGGTTGGAGGTTTCCTGGCCACCGTCTCCTGGGTGAGCTTGATGGCGCGCGATACTTGGCGGTTCTGCTGGCCATGCAACGTCTTGGCTGACATCACCCGCCCCCGCCCGCGCGCACGCAGACTCGTTGCGGACAAACCACGGCGCAATGTCGCTGCGCGCGTTCCGCCTGAGCAAGAAGGTGATGGACCTGTACCGCGACAAGAAGTTCACCTACGAGAGGTGCCGCGGCCGGGTGTACGCTTGTGCGCGTGCGCGTCGCTCACACCGTCGCACGGCACGCAGTCTCCAGGCGTCGGGCCTGACACGCGAGAGCGTTTTTGAGGAGATCCCGATCGTGACGCGCAACTCGCTCATGGTCAACGCGCTCATGACGCAGCTTGAGGACACGCTGCTGCCGGCGAGCTTTGACCACCTCGAGGTGCGTCGGCGCCGTGTGCGTGTGCGTGCGTGAGTGTTAACGGGCCGCCGCCGCGCAGCTCACAAACGAGCCGTACATTGAGAAGAACCTCGAGTTTATGATCGAGTGCGTCGAGGAGATCAGCCAGGAGCAGACCAAGTACCAGTACTACCAGCGCAATGTCGCGCGCCTGCAGCAGCAGCTGCAGCTGGCGCTGCAGAAGCGGGTGCGCCTCGGTGTGGCGGCGTTTTGTGGCGCAGACTCACGTGCGGCGCGCAGAAATACGAGAACCAGCAGCGCGTGGCGGCCGGCGACGCGCCCCTGCCCGATACAGACATCGTCAACAACCCGGCGTTCAAGGCGGGCACGGAGCCGTCGCGGCTCGAGTACCTGCTGGTGCGCCGCGCCCAGCTTTTGCCGTTGTTGGGCCTGACACTGGCGTGTGCAGGTCACGCACCAGATCGACGCCTACTGCAAGCAGATCAACCAGTTTGCCGGCCAGGCCTTTCCCAAGTTGTTCCTTGCTTCTGGGTTGCAATGAACTGGTTGGGCGTTGAGTGCGACGTGCGCGGCGGGGCGTGGGTGGCGTGGCGTGCCGGCGTGGCATGCACTGTCCAGCCATGACAGTCCCATGCCAGCAGCGTGTGCGCGTGGATCACTTGGCGGCGGAGATGACAAAGTTCCGGGGCGAGTGGGCGGCGTCGAAAACGGCGCGGAGGCGTGGTCGGAAGCCTGCGATCGCCGACGTTTTGAGCACGCGCGCACGAGCAAGCAGCAAGCGCACCGTGCTCCTCGAGAAAGAGCATGCGGTCGTGCAGGATGAGCATCTCGACGACGGGCGCGATCACCAGCCGCAGGCAGTAAAACACGATGACCTCGCGCCAGCGCGCGACCAGTGCGTCGTACGGCTGTGGGCGGCGTGTCAACATCGCACGGCCCGTGAGTGTGCGGCGCACCGTCCAGTCAAAATCGTCCGGCAGCGGCGGGTGCTTGAGCCTTTGCAGCGCGTGGCGAGCGTACTCTTCAAAGCTCATGCGCCAGGCTGATGCACGGTGCGTCAACGTCACGCCGCGCGCACGACGCGTCGTGACGCCGCACCGTGCCGCACGGCGCCGACGCTGCCGTGCTCGTGCGCCGGGTCCAGGTCGCGCAGCAGCACCTCGAGCGCTGCGCGGTACGCGTGGATCTTGAACGCCTCAAGGCCGAACGCGGTGATGTCGTTCTGTACGCGGCGGCCGCGCAGTGAGCCGACGGCCAGCGCACGAAAAGAACGCGCACATGGTACACGTCGAGCGAGTGGTTGGCGCTCTCGCGCATCTTCCACCCGAGGTCGAGCTGCAGCCCGCGCACGAAGCTGCTCATCGGGAAGCCCGCGCCGTCGCCGCCGCCCTCGGTCAGGTGCATGTAGCAGCAGCCAACCGAGACAACCGCGGCGACCTCGGGCATGTCGACGAAGCGCCGGAGCAGCGTCGGGCCGAGGTCGCCGCACGTGTGCAGCCCGACGAGCACGGCGCGCTCGTCCGGGGCGTCCTGCAGCAGCAGCGCGCGCAGCTCGTTGGCATGCGCGGTCGGGCGCACGAACGCGTGCACGTGGCGGATGTCGTGGGCGCGCTGCGGATGGCGCACGTCACGCTTCGTGTTGCTGTTGAGCCGTCGCTGCGGGCCGCGCGCGTCGCCGTCAAGACGTGCAGCGCGGGTAAACTCGGGCGCGGCACCTGAAGCGAGCCGTCCAGCCCGCGTGCGCGCTCGACGTTGCCGCGATCGCCCTCAACGGCGACGACGCGCAGTCCGACGTGGCACGCGAGCACGCGCGCGAGATGCCCGACGCCGCTGCCGATGTCGACGGCGAGGGTGGCGCGGGCGGCGGCGGCAGCGGCGTGCACGACGGGCACGAGGCGCTCGAGCTCGTGCTGCTTCTTGGGCGCGGTGAAGAGGCAGAGCGCGCGCGGGAGGGGCGCAGGCGGGCCGGTGCCGCGCCGATGGGGCCGGTGCCGCGCAGCCGCGAGGTGGTGGCAGGCGGCGACGAACGCGAGCAGCGACAGCGGCCACACGCGTGACACGCGCGCCGGCTGCGCGCCCGGCCCGCCGCGCCCGGCCAGCAGCCGCTGCACGATCTCGTCGGCGTCGCACGGGCGCAGCACGGCCTGCCACGCCGGCGGCACGGCCGCGCGCCACAGATCGACGCGGAAGAACTCCTGCGCGCGCGGTCGATGTGAGAGCGTGGGTGGATGGCGCGACGGCCGCGGCGCACGTGGATGTAGCAGTCGGGCAGCGCGCGGTACGTCTGCAGCAGCCACGCCAGGCGGCGGGTGCGCCGTGTGCGCATCCGGGCTGGTCGGCGAGAAGGGAAAGTGCGTGCTTCGGGCCCGCACGTCCACACAGGCACACAGGCACACAGCGTAGCGATTACGGAGACGCGCCGTGATGCGCGGTGGCACTAGTGCGCCTTCTTGGCCTTGAGCTTGGCCTCGGCGTCGAGGATGCGCTGGACGTTGGGCGGGAGCTCGACGCTGCTGCTGCCGGGGCCGAAGGCGCAGAAGAGGCCGACGGCGACGACGAGGCACATGGCGAGCGCGACCGAGACAGTGAGCGTGAGGCCAAACTCGCCCGCGGTGTCGTAGTGGGCCTTGTTGTAGCCGTGCGAGAGGATGACCCAGAGGACGCGCTGGGTGGGGATGTGGCTGGCGACGGCCGTGGCCATGATCATCGCGCGGCGGTGGTTGTGGTACTGGCGCGTCCAGGCAAAGTAGACGCCGAGGGGCACGCACGCAGCCATCACGACGAGGGCGATCTGGTCGCAGATGCCCACGGCCGGGCCGAGGTGCGACGTGCCGCCGGGCTGGACCCAAAGGAAGTACGCGACGGGCACGAGCGTCGCGAGCATGCTCGTGACAAAGACGTAGCCGAGGATCTTGTGCAGCCTGCGCGCGCGTTTTAGCGAAGCATGCGCGTGTGTTGCACGGGGATGTGCGTACCACGGCAGGCGGTTGCGCACGAGGGCCGTGAACTGGAGAGGCGCAATGAGGGCGAACGTGGCAGCGCTGGCGATGTGGAAGCGCATGAACGCCTGCTTCTCGTGGAAGTAACCCGCCACCAGCCAGTCGACGAAGCCGAGCAGGCCCGGCTCGGTCGTGTTGGTCAGCAGCTGTGCGCGGCGGGGGGAGGGGCTACGCTTCGGCAGGGGCTTTGGGCGCGCAAGGGCGGCGTGCGGGAGCGCACCAGCTCCTTGAAGCCCGTGGCCGCGGCCTGCTCGGTGCCGATGAAGTACGTGTGCACGCGATCCAGCGACCACGCCACGAGCACGAAGAAGGCCACGGCCCACGTCGCGTCGTGCGCCACCGACATGTCTGTGGAAGTGGAGGGTGATGAGCGGACGGAAATAGCGGTGGTTGCATGACGGATCTGCTGGGGCCGATGCTTGGCGGCTGCGCGGCTGCGCGGCTTGCGGCTGCGCGGCTTGCGGCTGCGCGGTTGCACGGCTGCACGGCTTGCGGCTGCACGGCTGCACGGCTGCGCGGCTGGTGGCTGCACGAGTGGTGGCTGGTGGCTGTGCATCGCCACATCGCTGTCGCTCTCGCGCCGCTCACGCCGCCCCCTGCTCACGCCGCATCCGCTCGCAGATGGTAAACGCATTCAAGGGTGTGCTGCTGCGGTGGTGCGTGCGGCGCGCACACCCCGTCCACACACCCCGTCCACACCGCGTGCACACCCCGTCCACACACCGCACTCACACCGCGCACACACCGCACACACACCGCACACACACCGCGCACACACCGCACACACACACACACACCGCGCTGAGCCGCGCCCGCACGCTCACGCAGCGACCCGACAATCCGCGAGTTTGTGCTGCACTGGAACGAGCAGGACCACTTTGTGATCCGCGTGCTGGACGCGACGCACCTGTTCATCGAGGCGTCGTACGTGCCGACGCTGCAAAAGCACCTGGACGAGCTCATGGACGAGAACACGTACACGTTCATCGAGCCCGACTGATGTTTGTAAGCGGGCTTTGACAGAGATGTACGTACATCCACTTTCCCCCGGACTTGGCAATGGCCAAGGTGCCGTTTGACGTCGAGGCGCTGCACGACTTTGCGGGGCCGGAGGAGGGCGACTTGCCGTTCCGCGCGGGCGACCGCATCACGGTCGTGAGCCTGGGTGAGTCGGACTGGTGGTACGGCCGGTGCCGAACGCGCGAGGGCATCTTCCCGAGCAATTTTGTGCGGCCGATGTGCGTGATGGGCGCGCCGCGGGCGCACGCTGGGACCGACGACAGCGCGCCACAGCGATCCGGAACGCCGCGGCACCGATGTCGTGGCGCAGCTCGTCTCGCGCGCGACCACGCTCAGCCTGGGCGCCGCCGTCAAGCCAGCCCGCGCCCACTACCGGCTCGAGCGTCGCGCGTGTGCGATGTGCGTCGCTCCTGCCTCGGAACGCGCGCTAAACGCGCCGGCCGCTCAGGGTGCGCGCGACCGTGCAGGGCTACTACGTCGTGCGCACGCCGGGCTTTGCCGCGCGCGAGTGGGACGTGTTTGTGGGCGCGGGCGTGCGCGAGCACGGGCTGCAAACGATGCACGACTTTTCGTTGCGCACTGTTTGCGGCGGCTGCGCGCACGAGCTCACCAACGCCGTCGGCGCAGGTGCTCGGCCAACGGCGTGAGCGGGCGGCGCGTGGTCGAGGGCATCGTCCAGTGCCGCGCACCGGTCGCGCCGACGGCGACGGGCGACGTCAAGCGGCAGGTGCTCGTCGCGGCGACGTACCTGCTTACGCCCCATGGGGTGAGCCCATCACACGCCGCGCTGCTGCTGCTCGCTCAGGTCGTGACGGACAGGTCACGCTGGTCGAGGCTGACGCGCCCGCGCCGGACGCGCTTGACGAGCTGCCGACGGACGAGATGGTCGACTGCCTCGCGCCGTCGTCCGTGTGCGAGCTCGACAGCGACGCCGTCGTGCGCTGGATCACGTCGCGCGGGCTCGTGCGCGGTCCGGACGAGGGTGAGATCGACCTGGCGCGGCGGTGCCTGAACGTGATGTGGGAGGGTGCGCTGCGCCCGTGCGTTTCCAACGCTCTCTCGACAGCGCGGCGCTCGCGCGCAGAGTTCAAGTACGTCTACCCGCCGCGCGATCCGCAGCGGCGCGCGAGCGACACGATCGCGTGCCAGGCCTCCGACAGCGGCGGGCTCACGGGCGTATTCGTGACGGTCATGCGCTGGAACTGCGTGCCGGCGCGGGCTCTCGTCGGGCGCTGGCTCCCGCCCAAGCTCGCATCCGACACGCCCGTGACCGAGGCACTCAAGGAGCAGGCGCACGTCAAGGCCGAGTTTTTCGCGCGGGGCGTAGGCTGGGTGCCGGCCGACGCGACGGTGGCGCTGGGCGCGGTCGACGCGGCGCTCGGGCGCGAGGCCGGCAACTTTGTCGTGCAGCATCTGGATCTGCCCGTGCTCCTGCCCACGGCGGCGTTCGGGCCGCAGCTCGTCCTCGCCCTGCACCAGCCGGCCGTCTACGTCGACGGTGGTGGGTATGCAGGCGTGAGCGGTGTGGGTTCAAGCGGTGCGGGCGGTGCGAGCGCGGGCGGAGCAAGCGGTGCGAGCGGTGCGGGCCAGGTGGATGAGCGGTACTCGATCACCTTTGAGCTCATGTGAAGTGCACGTGTCTGTGTCTGTGTCTGCGGCGGATTCCACAAGGTACTATCTATTACACAGGTGTTAGGTTGGGGCCGCGACGAGGAGTGTGCGAGGCCGTGTGTGAATGCCTGCTACATAGAGCGCCTAAACAGGGGGAAGTGGAAGAAGAAGGCGGGCAAGGCAAGAAGAGCAGCCGAGAGAAGGAGGACGAGGACGAGGACGGGCCGATTAACTTGAGCGGACACTGCAACGCACAAATTGAGGGAACATATGCGCTTCTCGAGCACCGATAAGCTAACGGGGTTGTGGCCGAGCGGTCTAAGGCGTCAGTTTAAGGCACTGATCTTCGGGCATGGGTTCAAATCCCATCAACCTCACGATCAAACGATAGTTTTTTGTTGCTCCTGCCGACTTGGGCAGGCTTTTTTTTTTTCTCTTTTCCATTCCGTAATTACGTAGGCGCTCGCCTGCGTGCCCGCAGCGCGCCAGGCACACGCAGTAAGGCGGCTGCGGCTGCGCACACCTCCGAGTCGCGCAACACCTCTGGAGGGGCACTTTTGTCGTCATGGCGCCGAAGCACAGTCGTCGTGCCGCGCCGTCCGCGCCGCAGCCACCCGCCGCGTCGTCGTCGCGCGATGCGCGCAAGCGCCCCGCGGAGCCGGCCGCGGAGCCGGCCGCGGCTGCGTCACCCACCCGCGCCTCGAAGCGTCCGCGAAGCACACAGGTGCGCGGACGTGCCTCCCCCCGTTCGCCGCCGCGGGCATCCGATCAGAATCCCCTCACCACAGTCGCAGCCCCCGCAACCAGACCTCCTGTTCTACAGCTACCGTCTGGCCGAGCAGCCGGCGGCGCCGCTGGCGTC
>CALSCO010002344.1:0-18935 GCA_943704415.1 Parvularia atlantis | reverse complement strand
TTGCAAAGCGGAATCGCTCACTGGAGCAGAGTGCGCAGACGGAAGAGAGAAAATGGAGAGAAGTGGGTACTTTGCTTCATAAAGCGCGAAAAGGTCGTAACTCATTGCCTGGCGCTGGCGTAGCCACACGAGCTCAAGGGGCGGGGTCATGTGCTGCAGGTGGAGCGGAGCGAGGTCGATGCGCACGCTACGTCGACGCGTCGACGTCCTTGCTTGCGTACTCGTCGTACACGCCGTCCACTAGCAGTACAGCCTGCGTCAACTTCAAGTTGTCGTCCGTCGTGTCAGCGTAGTTGCTGTTGGTTGTCAGCAGCGAGTCAACGCCGTCACGCGCCACCTGTTCCCAGGGTACGGGCACAAGCGGGCCCTCATCTCGCGCGTCGATTGCGTCTCCCAACAGCAGCGGGCCGCCGTTGAAGTTGAGGTGCTGGCAGTGTGCAACCTGCGCGAGGTACACTAACTGGCACAGCACGCACAGCTCAAGCGGCTCGAGCGTGCAATTGCTCTCGCGTGCGCGCGCCACAAAGTAGGCGGCGGCGTTTGCGGCCTTGGTCGGTGCCTCGGTGGTCATGTCACGGCTGGCAACTCAAAAAAAAAAAAACGCTTACGCAATAGGCCTCATCATGCTGAAGAGAAGGTTGGCCGCGATGCCGCTGAGGATGCCCATGGTCTGCTGCTTGTTCAATATGCTGTCGCCCACGAAGAACATGACAACGAAGCCGGCGACGAAGCCGAGCAGCATGCCCCACACAAAGTCCGTGTTTGTCCCATCAGCCGTCCCTGAAAATGCGGCGTGAGACCGACAGCGCGAGCGGCGCCGCGGCACATGCGCACCAAAGTCGCGGCCCGAGGGCGCCATCGCTGTCGACGACATCCAGTCCTCCTCCAGCTGCCGCATCGTCTCTGCGCGCGTGTGCGCGCACGCTCAGCAGAGCGTCGCACTGCGGCGGCGGTGGTGCGACGCCACCCTCGTCCATCGATGCGGCGGCCGCGCGCCCGTGGAACGAGTGGCGGTAGTTGCTGATGTCGTCGTCCGTAAACCCCGCCTCGCGTAGCCGGTCAAAGCCCTCGTAGCGCGGCGGCACCGGCAGCGCGTGCTGCTCGGCGCGATCCTGCTGCGTCTACCATGAGCGCTCGCGCGCGCGCACAAGCACAGCCCGGCGCGCACCGCTCGCCTGTCGCCCGCGTCGGCCGCCGCGTCCGACACCACGCAGTGCACCGTGTCGCCCGAGCGCACGCCGCACGCCCCGAGCGTCATCGCGTCCGCCAGCAGCCGTCCGCGCGCGATGAACCGCAGTCGCCGCCCGGCGAGGTCCGGCGCGTGCTGGCGCGTCTGCGTCGCCTCGCCTTCTCAGCCCGCTCAGCCCGCTCAGCCCGCTCAGCCCGCTCAGCCCGCTCAGCCCCGACCACCGCGGCCACCACCGCGCGCACCTGCTCCGCAAGCTCGCCAAACGTCGTGCTCGGCGCCACGCCCGCCAGGCGCACGTCCGGCCGCCCCGACGTGACGCGAACAGTGACGTGCATCACGGTCACACAACCTGCCGTCCAGAACCATGGTTGGCGCGAGCGTCGCCGCCTCGCCCGCCGAGGTCCGGCTCGTGCTCTCGCTCGTCAACCGGCTGGGCGAAAAGGTGCGCTGCTGGCGGACCCGCCCGTCCACCCGGCCCGCCCGCCGCGCCCTGCGCTGCCGCCGCGACGCGCAGTGACGGCGGTCGTTGGCACGGACGCCGCGGTGGTAAACAACTGACATGCCGCGCGCGCGCGCGACAGCTCACGGGCAGCAGCGACCTGGACGACCCGATCCTGACGCAGGGCGTGCGCTCGCTCGTTGCGCTCAGTGAGCAGCGCCTGAGCACCGTCGCCACGGGACTGGCCACGTTGCTCGAGAACGTATCCAACAAGGCGCGCGCCGCGCACGTCGCCGCGTACGTCGCGCGGTGCCTCACCGAGGTAACACGCCGTGCGGCACAGGCGCCCAGCGGCGGCGGCGCAGCGGGCGACGCCCAGGGCGGCACGGTGCACGAGCGGTCGCAACTCTTCGTGCTGCAGGCGCTCGGGCGCTGCATGGACCACCACTGGGAGGCCTTTGTGCGTTGGCGCGCGGGCCCGGTCAAGCAGCAGCTCACGCGCACGGCGCAGCGCAAGACCGTGGATCTGCCGCGGCCCGTGCCCGTCGCGCCGCAGTCGCCCGCCGACGCGTCCGCGGCCAACGAGCCGCAGGCGATGGTGCGCGCGCGGTGTGCCATGCCCTTGCCACGTGCCATAACGATCGGGCGCGCGCAGATCCGTCCGCTGTCCGACCCGCCGCCGCTCGACGAGGCGCTCGTGAAGCAAATGCTCGCCCTGTGCGTGCGCTTCTTGCATAGTGCGTACGCCCAGCGCCACACGCGCGCGCGTGTTGACGTCGCGCAGTCGAGACGTCCGAGCTGACCGGCGAGATGCACAAGGCCGCGGGCCAGGTCCTGTTCTACGTCTCCGCGTCCAACTTCCCGATCTTCTTTGCACGGATCAAGGCGCGCATCCAGGGTGCGCCCGCTCGATCCGCGTGAGCGCGCGGCTCACCGCCGGCGCCGGCGCGCCAACTCAGCGCTCTCGGTCGCGCCGGACGAGAACGCCGACATGTTTGACCTGTACCTACTCGAGCACATCAACCTCAACTCGCGGCGGCTGAGCGAAGTGCTGCAGGTGCGCCCACGCTCACACCCCACGCCGGCGCCCGTGTGTGCGTGTGCTCAGCCGGGCGTCAAACGTAGGAGCTGTCGTCGTCGTGCCGCTCGTTCAAGCGCACGGTGCTCGTCAACTTGGCCGTGATCCTCAAGAAGGCCATCTGGAACTGGATCAACTCGCACCCGATGGAGTTTGTGTCACTCTGCCAGTCACAGCGGCGGTGCGCTTGCGCCTGCGCGCTCCCGCTGCGCTGGCTGACCCCGCGCGCGCGCTGACGTGCAGCCTCGCCGGCGGGCCCGACATCCTCTTTGACATCTTCGACGGCCTCGCCGACAGCCACAAGAAGAAGATGGTCTTCTGGCCCGTGCAGTCCATGCTGCTGACGCTCTGTCCAGACATCCTGCTCAAGTGTGTCGCGCACGCCGCGGGTGCTGGCCTGCTCACTCCGCTCGCGCAGCATCACCGTGCGCAGCGACGGCAACAACGCCGCCGTCACCTCGTCCAAGTCGACGTTCCTCGTCAACCTCAAGAAATCGCTCAAGACCAAGAACCTGGCCGACGTCGCGGCCGTGTCGTACGTCGACATCTGCAAGGGTGCGCCCGCTTCACCTGGCACCTCGGTCGCGGCTCACGCGCGACGCAGCCGCCACGTACGTCGCCAAGAACGACAAGATGTCGGCGCTGCGCCACCTCGTGCCCGAGATCGAGAACGAGCTCAAGGACCGCCTGTTTGACCCGCAGCACCCGTTTGTGAACCAGGACGGTGCGCACGCGCGCGTGCACAGGGGCGCACGAGAGGCTCAACCGCGTGCGCGGCGTGCAGGCGTGGTCGACCAGCAGATCATGATCGACTGCCTCACGGCGTCGTTCCGGCTCAACTCGCGCAACGTCATTTGGTGCGTGTGCCGCAGCGAGCCGGCGAAGCTCATTCTTTGGTGCGGCCCCAGGTCGCTCTTCCCGATCTGCATGCAGGACGATGCGCCGACGATCTTCAAGCTCGTGCTCGTCAAGAGCTGTCTGCAGATCGGTGCGTGCATGTGCTTGTGCGCCGCCTCGTGTTCACGCGCCCGTCTGCGCCTCACCAGCGTCAGAGGAGAACCGCCTGCCGTGGAACCCGACCATCAGCGCGACGTACACCAACCTGGCGTCGCCGCTGCGCAAGCTATTTCTCGACTTTCTCAACAGCAAGCGGGTGCGCTCGTTCGCGCACAGGGGCCTGCGCGTCTGACGGCGCGCGCGGGCGCAGTCGGTCGACACCAAGACCAAGGGCAGCACGTTCCCGTCCATCCTCGGGTCGAAGAAGAAGGACGCGAGCGAGGAGGATGCAAAGATCGAGCTCGACATCCAGGTGCGCGGCGTCGCTCCTGACCGCGGAGCCAGACCGTGTGCACGCGGCGCGGCCAGCTCAACATCCTCTCGCTCTTCATCGTCGATCCGACGCTTGCGCTCTTCAGCACCGACGCCAAGAGCCAGCGCGATGACAACCGGTGCGCTGCGCCGGCTGGCGACGACGACCGCGACGGCTGACGTGCCCCCGTGCGGCCAGCGGGCTCATCTTTGGCCTCACACTGTGCCTGCAGGACGCGAACCTGCGCGCCAAGGCGGCCAAGGCGCTGCTGGGCCTGCACGCGCCGACGATGATCGTGCAGGTCAGCCTCCTGTCGGCTCAGCGCACGTTTGCTGACGGCGAGAGCGCGTGCGCACACAGTGGGCGCCGGCGGGCGAGCTCATGCCGTCGTTCTGGGAGATCTCGTGCCAGGTCACGCTGTCGCTCGCCAAGCAGATCATCGAGCGCGACGACGTGCGCAGGCGCGCGGTGTACGGTGAAGTTCCTCCTGACGAGTGCGTACAGGAGACCACCGTGCGCTTCTTGCTCAACCTGCTCGCCGAGATCTTTCGCGCGCGCAACGACTTTGTGCGCACGCACGCCGACACGACAGCGCACGGCGCGTCGATCCAGGACCACAATCGGTCGTCGACAATGCTCGAGGTGCGTTCGCCGCCGCGACGGGCTGCTGCTGATCGCTCATCGTACGCAGATCGCCCTGCTTGTGCTGCTGTGCTCCCAGGATCCCGAGATTGGCTCGACGGCCGCACGCTGCCTCGACGCCCTCTGCACCGAGGCCGAGCTGCTGAGCGACATCGACTACGTGCATCCGGTGCGCAGCCCCTGCCCGGCGCCCGCACATGCAGGCGCTGAGCGGCCGCGCAGGTGGCTGAGAATCTGGCCATCTACAAGGAGCTCGCGGCGACGATGTCGGTCGTGACGGGGCGGCAGATGCAGCAGAAGCGGATCCGACGCCTGCTGCGCCACATTGACCGGCCGACGAACGGTGCGGCGCGCGAGGCAGCGTGCGGGCCGGCTGACGTTGCCGCGGGCAGGCAACATGTCGGCCTGGGACGAGGCGTACCGTCGCTGGGTGCCGCTGATCACGTCGGTCGCGAAGGCGACGTCGGAGACTGCCCAGGCCGACGTCAAGGAGACGCGGAGCGGCACGTACTCGCACTTACACCCTCCCGCCCAAGCAACGGCTCACATGCGCGTGCGGCGGGGCTCGCAGGCGCCAACCTGTTCCAAAAGGCCGACAAGAAGGACAAGAAGCGCGAGAGCGCGGTGGTGGCGGAGGTCAAGGCCGAGTGTCAGAACTACACTGGGTTCCTCTGCGCCCTCGGCGGTGCGCACGCGGTCCACAGCCAGAGCAGTACGCTAAACGAGCCCGTGAAGGCGTCTGCCTGTCGTCTGCGATCGGCGACCAGGCCAAACAGGCGCAGCCGTTCGACCCAAACGCAACGCAGTCGCGTGCCATGAGCCGGCTGGACCTGCAGTCGTGCGTGGCGGTGGCGCCGCTGTGCGTGAGGCTTACGCGCGCGCGCGCGCGCGCGCTCGTCGCAGGCTTGCCGAGGGCCCGGGCACCATCCGCGGCTACGTCAACCTGCCCAGCCTGGCGCAGCAGGTCGTCTTCCGCTTCATCGAGGAGCTGCTCGACTGGCTCGTGTGCGACGCGGTGGCCGTGCGCGAGATCGTCAAAGACACGATCGGCATGGAGCTGTCGCAGGGGCTGTACCCGATGCTCTTCTCGTCCATCCGGTCCGTGAGCGCGTGAGCGCGTACCTGAACGCCTGCCGCTGACGGAGGCCCGGCAGGGCGCGCGTGGACTCGTTTTTTGACGCCAAGAACGAGGGCGAGGTGATTGTGAGCGAGCGGGCGACGGTGCGCTGCTGGTCACGACATGGGCAGTGTTGATTGCGCCGCACCAGCTCTTCATCGAGCAGTCGGTCGTGATCGTACGCCTCATCCTCGACCGGCTCTCGTCGTTCTCGGACCCGCTGGCCGCGGTCGACTTCGAGACGCTTCTGCTGCTGTTTGTGCGGTACCTCAACCGGCTGCCGCGCAGCTCCACGTCGCTGCGCATCAAGATCAAGATGGTCGGGGTGCGTGGCGCACCGGCCATGTGCAGCCTGCCGGCTCACGCGCGCTCGCAGATGGTCGAGGTGCTCATGGCGCGCCGCGGCATTGTCTCGTTCCGGCAGGAGATCAAGTTCCGCAACAAAGTGCGCGCCGCGTGTCGCGAGGCGCTGGCGCGTGACCGGCGGGGCTGCAGCTGCTGGAGAACTTTGTCGAGTGGACGAGCGACTTTTCGGTCAAGACCGAGGGCGTGCAGGTGGCCGAGGAGATGTCGCAGATCCAGAAGGCGCGTGCTGCACGGTGCGAGGCGCACCTCTGACGCCATGCACCCGCAGTACGCGCGCGACCTCGACCTGGCGTGCCTAAAGACGATCCACGCGCTGCTGTACCAGCTGCCGTTGCAGCCGATGGAGGTGCGCGGCGCGCGGTGCGACCAGACGCAGCGCGGTTCTTCTGACATCCCGAGACGCCCAGTCCGCCCTCGACTCGGAGATGTCGAGCCTGACCGAGGCGCGCGCGATGCTGTTCTACAAGTACTTCTCGTTCATGACGAAGCTGCTCAACCGCTGCCGCATGCTGGACTCTTTCGAGAAGGGCACGCACTCGGGCAAGCTGACAAAGGGCGCGCGCACTGCCGTGCACATGCTGTTGCCGCGTGCTGAAACGGGCGGCGCAGACCTGCAGGAGCTGCTGAACCGCTCCAAGGACGCGGTCAAGGACCTCGGCCCGCTGCGCGACTACACCATCCTCGCCATGTCCAACATGCTCTCGGCCAACGTCGACTCGGGCCTCAAGTACTCGCTGGCACGCCGCCCGCCCGCTGCCCCATCGCCTGCAGCGGCTCACGCGCATGCGCGCCACGGCCCAGAGCATGGGCTACCACGAAGACACAAAGACGCGCATGGCGTTCATGCAGGTGCTCACCAACATCCTCAACCAGGGTGCGCACGCCGAGCCAGGTGGCTTGCGCTGGCCGCTCACAGGCGCGCGCGCACTGCGGCGACACGCAAGGCACCGAGTTTGCCGACGTGGCCGAGGACGCGCTGCAGGACCGCTACGATCGCCTCGTTGACTTGCTCGTGCAGGCGTGTCCTTGGCCGCGGCTGTGGACACAGGCGCGTCTCACCCGCGCGTGTGCGCAGCCCGACCACTACATCGTCACGGCGCTGTGCGACGCGGTCAACGTCAACGACGGCGACGACCTGGCGCCGATCCTCATCAACGTGTTTGAGGCGCGCGACTGCACTTCGGTGCGAAAAGGCGCGCACTCGGTCTGGCGCTTTGGGCTCACGGGGAGCACGCGACAGGACCTCCTACGCGACATGATCGAGCGCGAGGTGTTCAAGACGATGGAGGCGCCCTCGCTCTTTCGCCGCAACAGCCTCGCGACCAAGCTCATCACGGCGTACCTCAAGCAGACTGGGTGCGTCGCGCTGGCCCCTCGCGCGCGGCTGTGCTAAGTCATTGTGCCGCGCCCAGGTTCGACTACCTCGTGAGCACGCTGCGGCCGGCGTTTGCGGCCCTGCGTGACTTCAACCTGGGCGAGAACGACTCGTTCGAGGTCGACCCGGCGCGCATCAAGCCGACCGAGAACGCCGAGGCCAACATGGGCCGTCTTCTGTGCGCGCGCGCGCGCGCACAAGCGCTGCGGCAGCCAGCCGTGTGCTGATGTATGCCGTGGTCGCGGGCAGACTGGCGACCAAGACCTTCCTGGACTGCATTGTCGCCTCCATGCCCAAGATGCCGCGCAACTTTCGCGAGATCTGCTACCAGACGCGCCTGGTGCCGTCGCGACGCTGCCGCCGCCCAGGCGGCTGACTTGACCCTCCGATGCGCCGTCGCAGGCCGTCGAGAAGCGCTTCCCGGAGTCGATCCTTGCGGCTGTCGGCGGCCTCATGTTCCTGCGCTTCTTCTGCCCGGTGCGCACGCTCAGCGTCGTGTGTGGGTGCTGGGCTCACGCGTCGGCCGCAGGCCATCGTCGCGCCCGACGCGTTCGGCCTCGTCAAGGACATGTCGCAGAAAGACCCGCGGCGGCGCGGGCTTGTGCTCATCACAAAGGCGCGCGCCGCCAGCCCCGTCTCGCGTGGCGCTCCTGATGCCACACGCACAAACACAGGCCATCCAGAACCTCGCCAACCGCGTCGACCAGTGGAGCAAGGAGGCGTTCATGGGCCCGGTCAACGAGACGCTGCGCGCGCACCTGCCCGTTGTGGAGGTGCGTCTGGGCCGTTGCGGATGCCTGCGTGCTCAACTCTATGCGCAGAACTTCCTGCGCAGCGCGTCCGCAGAGGTACTCGAGCCGCGGCCGACGACGCCGCGCGGCGGCCCGGCCCCGTCTGCGCCGGCTGCGGCGGACGGGACTTCTGCGCGTCGTCAGATCGACGAGGGCGACCTGGCGCGGCTGCACTTCCACCTGAACGAGAACCTGGACAAGATCGGCAAGGTGCGGTGTCGCAATTGCGCGGGCAACCTGGCCAGCTGAGCATGCGGGCCGGCGCGTGCGCGCAGGAGCTGGCGAGCTGGCGCCTGCCGGCGTCGATCGAGGGCGTGGCCGAGGCCGACGGAGCGACAAAGAAGAGCAAGTGGCCGATGCTGAGGCGCGGGGCTCGGCTGACAGCGCGTGTGCGCAGCGATGGACACGCTCATGCAGCTGCTGGCCCAGCTCGGCCCGGTGCCGGAGCAGAGCGTCAAGGGCAAGAGCGTCGGGCAGACCAAGATGCTCGCGTCCAACCAGCTCTTCCTCGAGTTTATGCAGCGCAACTCGAGGGTGCGCTGGCGTATAGGGCTATGCACGCGTACTTACGGCCGCGGGCAGCGCAACGTCGAGGCGATCAAGAGCCGCCGCATTTTCTTCGAGGGCAACCCGTCCAAAGACAAGCGGCCCGTGTTTTACTTTGTCGCGCGCAAGTTCCTGCTGGGCCAGGTAGACGAGGAGCTGCTGATCTACTTCATCCTGCAGAACCTGAAGCGTGCGCTCGCGGGCATGCCCGTGCGCGTTCGCGGGCTGAGCGTGGCCGCCGCAGCCTCGATGGGCAAGCCGTACGACCTCGTGGTGGACGTGACGCAGTTCACGGCCGACAACGAGGTACAGAACCAGTGGGTGACGCAGTTCCTGCAAATCCTTCCGCTCGAGGCGTCGGAGAACGTGGCGACGATCTACATCTACAACGTCAATACGGGTACGCAGCTGGGCTCGCCGCTTGCCTCGTTGCTGCAACGCCCGCGCGCCGCCCGCAGCCTTCAAGAAGTACGCCAAGCGCACGGCGCGGTTTGTCAACCCCAAGACGCAGAAGAAAATGGTCTTCATCACGAGCCTGGCCGAGTTTGCAGAGCACATCGCGCCGGCAGACCTGCAGCTGCCCAAGTCGACGCTCGCGCTCGAGACGGTGTGGTCGGCTGTGGTGCCTTTGTCTTTCTGCACGGACGTAACGCGCGCACACAGGATGTGGCGGAGAACGGCGCAAGTTTCACGCCCGTGGTCAAGACATCGCAGTTCCTCGCGCACGGTGTGGCCTCGCCGTGACCTGGCCGTTTGCGCTTGCTGAACGAGCTGCGGTGCGCGCAGTCCCCGTCGTGGTCAAGGTCGGCAACGAGACGATCCACGTGACGACGATCAAGAAGCACGAGATCTTTGGGCTGTCGGCGACCGTGAACGACATCTACCACATCTCCGAGATCGATGACGTGCGTCTCGCCGTGCGTGCGGTGTGCCACGCCGCATCATCCGCGCGCTGCCGCGCAGATCACGACCGTCAGCAAGGGCGCCGAGTCCGAGTTTACGATCAAGTTTGAGCGTGGCACCAGCAGCCTCACATTCACGTCGCCCAAGGCTGCCGACATCTCGCGCGCGCTGCTGACGGCCAAGGCGCGGTTCCAGGTGCGCGCAGCAGCTGTCGCGCCAGTGTTAGCGTGGCTCACGGGCGCCTCTCCCCAGCTGTCCAAGCCCGACTCGAACGTGGCCACGCGCATGATCCGGCCCAAGGACGTGCCCGGGACGCTGCTCAACATGGGCCTGCTCAACATGGGCAGGTGCGCGCGTTCGCCCCTTTGCGCGCAGGGGTCCCCGTGACGTGCTGCAATAGCGACGATCCCACTCTGCGCCAGGCCGCGTACAATCTGCTGTACTCGGTGTGTGCGTGCGCGCGCGCGCCCGATGTCGCGCTGTGGCGGCGGCTGACCACGGCTTGCCCGGGCAGCTGTCGATCACGTTCAACTTTGACGCCGGCAACCAGCTGCTTGAGGCGAAGGGCCTGTGCATCCCGGCCAACAATACGTCGTTCGTCATCTCGATCGCCAACAAGGTGACCCGTGCGGCTGCCGCCATGTCTGGTGCGGCTGACCAGGTGGCGTGGCGCCAGCTGTCTGCGACCGAGCCGCACCTCACGCTCGAGTTCCTCAGCGAGGCGCTCGTCGGCTTCAAGAAGTCGAGCATGGAGCTTAAGGTAGCTCCATCGCATGCTGCGCGCATACACGCACGCTCACCGCCGCCGCGACAGCACTTGGCGCTCGAGTACATGGCGCCGTGGCTGAATAACCTTGTGTACTTCTGCCGACCGTCGACGATCGCGGGCAGCGTCGAGAAGATCAAGAAGGTGCGGTGCACGAGGGCTTTCTCGTGACGTGAGCTCACAGCTTGCGTGCCGGCGGCAGACCGAGGAGATCGTCCGGCAGCTGATCGAGATCACGGTCGAGGAGGCCGAGATGTACCCCTCGCTGCAATCCAAGGTGCGCGCCGATGCGGCGATGGTCTTCGAGCCCTCATGCGCGGCGCCAGGTGTGGTACACGATTGCCAAGGTGGACGACGCGATCGACCTCGTGCTCGACGCGTTCCACAAGTACGCGCTGCAGAACCAGGTCGGCTCGCGACAGGCCGAGGTAGAGTCTGCGCGACAGCGGCGACGCTTTTGTGACGCGTGGCGCGCGCGCAGGTCATGGCCGACACCGCCGTGACGCTCGCCTCGGCCAGCGTGCATGCGGTCGCGGGCAAAATCATCGCGCGGCTGCGGCGCGTGATTGCGCAGTCGGCCGTGCAACCAGGTGCGTCCGATGAGCCGCTGTGTCTCGCTGCGCTGCGCTAAGTCGGCGTACGCCGCCGTCAGCCGCTACGCTCAACCAGCACCCGGTGTGGACCGAGGTCTGCGTCCTGCTGCGCTTCACACTCATGCTCTCGTTCAACAACCGGCTGGACGTGCAACAGCATCTGCCGGAGCTCTTCTACATCATCTCGATGGCGCGCCGACACGCCCGCGACTGCGCAGGGCAAGCGGCTGACGAGCGTGTGCGCACATAAACAGGTGGTGGCAACGGGCTCGATGCTCATGCGCACGACCGTGCACGGCCTCGTTGTCAACATCGTCCAGTCGCTGTGCACGTCCATGCCGCTGAGCGAGGACAATCTGCGCAGCCTCACGACGATGATCGCCCAGTTCTCCGAGCCAAAGTACAAGCTGCTGTTTGGCATCAGCCGCGGCATCGCGACCAACGCGTTCATGATCCAGGTACGCCATCGTGCGCTTGGGGTGCTCCTGCCAGGCTGACGACGATGCACCGCAGGACGCCAACGACGACAGCAACGACCGCATCACGCTCTCGTCGCTTGAGACGATCATCTCGTCGCTGCTGGATGTTATCGGCCTGGCGGCGTCGCCCAACACGGCCGCGACGTGGCTCGCCCGCTGGATGTCGCTCGTGAGCGCGACGGCGTTCCGGCCCAACCCGGCGCTGCAGCCGCGCGCCTTTGTTGCGCTGGGCAGCCTCGCGCGGCACAACCGCGTGTCGGACGAGCTTCTGCTGTTCCAAATCCTGCTGTCGCTGGTACGACGGCGACCGTGCGGCCGATAGTGCACGTGATATGCTCACCGCGCACGCGCGTGACGCACAGGTGGACGCGCTGAACGCGTTCCAGGAGGACGAAAACGAGCTAATCGTGGCGATCATCATGTGCCTGCAACGCATGACGGCCAACATGCCCAAGTGCGTCGCGGCGGTACAGGACGCGCCGCGGTGCGTCTGACGAGCTACGCGCGTGCGCAGCGACTCGCGCTTCCTGCGCTCGCTGTTCTGGGTCGGCGTCGGCCTGGTGCAGATCAGCCACGTGGAGCTGTTCAAGGCGAGCGTGGACCTGCTCGAGGTGGTCGTGCGCACGGTGCGTGCGCGGCGGCGGACCGGCGCGTGCGCGTGCGACTGAGCATGCGCCGCAGCTCGACTCGCGCGGGTTCTTCAACGACACGCCCATGACGGCGTTCCTGATGACCTCGCGCCAGCCGCTCGACAGCGTGTGCAAGCAGGTGCGTGCGGCCTGGCGTGCCGTGCGTGCATGGCTGACCGTGAGCCGCAGCTCGAGACGCTCGTCGGCGTGCAGTTCAGCACGAGCTTCTCGTTTGCGATGGCCGTGACGCTGCTGCGCGGGCTCAAGCACGCCTCCACCAAGGCCGCGACGCTGCGCCTGCTGACGACGCTGCTGGAGGTCTCGGGTGGGGAGAAGGGCAGCGCGGGCGAGGTGCGGCGGGAGCTGCGACAGGGAGGGGACACTGACGGGGCGCGCGCAGACCGACGACGCGCACGAGAGCAGCGACGCGGCCTTTGCGCAGGTGCTCGGCTTCCTCGCGCCGATCCTGCCGATCACAGAGGAGAGCGACCTCAAGGCGCTGCTCTGGTCGTCCGGTGCGCGCGCCCGCGCTGTGCATGCTGTGCAACTCACGCGCGCCCTTGCATGTCACCAGGTGTGCTCACGGCGTCTGACGCGCGCATGTCGGGCCTGTTCAGTGCGTGACCCGTGCGCGCGCGACGCTGGCGTGGTTGACGCGTGCGCCAGGCCGTCTCGCGCGCGCCGAGCCGACGGCCGTGTCGCTGCTGGCGTGCCTGATGGCGACGATGCTGCAAAACACCGAGTACGAGACCGAGACGCTCTTCATCTACAGCTTCTTTGCGGAGGGTGCGCGCGTGGCTCGTTGCCGTGCGCGCTGACACCGTATGGAGCGCGCAGGCGCGGTGGCCGTGCCGGACGTGTTCCTGCTCGTGTACGACTCGATCGTGCCCAAGATGGCACAGGTGACGGGCTCGAGCCAGAACGTAAAGGTGCGTGCGCTCGCGGGAGCACACTGGTCGTCGCTTACGCGCGGACGGGGGGCAGGTGATTGAGGCAGTGCAGTCGATCCTGTTCACGGTCGTGAGCATGCCGCGCGACGCCAAGCCGCGCAAGACGCAGGCGCAGTTACTGGCTGAGCTGGGTAATGCGTGCACGGCCGCGCGCGGACTGGTGCGTGCTGACGCGCGCGCACAGGCTTTGCGGGTCTGCCCGACTGCGGGTCGTTCGTGGCCGTGCCCAAGCCCAAGAAGAAGCAGTGCGCGGCGCTCGTGGCGCAGTTGATCCAGGCTGCGCTCAAGCCGTGAGTGCTGCTTCCTTTTCTGTTTTCTTCTTCGTGTTGCCGAAGCGATAGCAGCGACCAGCCGTGCGCGCACTGGCCGGCGCCAAAACAGATCAAATGGGGTCTATGACGGTGGTGCGAGCGGTCACGCCAGGTAGGGCTTGGCGAGCTCGTCAATGCGCCGCTTGAGCTCCCGCGCGTCCTCGTCCGGCAGGTGCAGCTCGCGCTCCTGCACCGAGCGCTGGCCGCCGGTGCCGTCGATGCGGCTGCCGGTGAACGACGTGCAGCTGACGTACTGCCGGCGCAGGTCGATCTGCGGGCGGCAGGCGTGAGCGCGCGGCAGCGGGCGTGGGCGATGCACGCACCGTCGACGCGTCCTTGTCGAGCTGCGTGATCATCGACTCGACCGCGTTGTACCCGGTCAGCGTCAGGTTCTCGGTCACGAGGCGGAACTGCGGCGCGCGCGGTCGGTGCTGGCCGGCTGGCAGTGCCGTGCACGCGCATGCACGGACGCACCAGGACCATGAGCGGCATCACAAGCGCAAACATCCACTCGGGGAACTGCGACGTGGCGATGCCGGTGATCATCGTGCCGGGCGCGGTGTTGAGCGAGTAGATGCCCTTGCGGTTGTACTCCTGCACGGAAGCGCGCGCGCATGAGCGGCGCGCGATCGCCAGCTCGCGCGCGGGCCGCACCAGGTTGAGCGCGTGCGAGATCAGGTCTGCGGCGTACTTGGACGCCTGGTACGGGTACGCGCTGCGCGTGCGTGCGCGCGCACCGCCTCAGCACCCGCCTCCGCCGCGTCGCGCGACGCACGTCTTGAAGCCCTGGAAGTCGTCCATGTCAAAGTACGAGTCGTTGGACGAGCTCGATCCGGTCCAAAAGACGCGCCCGCCACCGGCGAGCTGCTCCTCGAGCAGGCGGATCTGGCCACGGGCTGTGGTCAGCGTGCGGCCGATGGCGCAGACGGCGACAGACCATGAGGTAGTGCCCAAACACGTTGCTCGCGAAGACCTCGCCGAGGCCGTCCGGGGTGCGCGCGTCGACCGGCTGCTCCAGGAAGCGCCCGGACGTTTCGAAGAAGAGCGCAAACTCGCCGCGGATGACGTGCTCCACCAGCGCGAGCCAGTTGACGCGCCGCACGGGCATCACGCCCGCGTTGGCGAAGAGCAGGTCGAGGCGGTCGTGCCTGCGCGCCGGCCCTCCGTCAGCAAGCGGGTTCACGCGCGAGCAGCAGCAGCCGCGCACGCACGTCTTGCGGTACTCGGCGCAGGCCGCGCGCACTGACGCCGGGCGGCTGAGGTCGACCTGGAGCAGCGCGATGCGCGCGTCCGGGAAGGCCGCGCGCAGCTCGTCGCGCGCGCGCGCCGCCTTGTCGAGCGAGCGGCAGGCGAGCGTGAGGTCGACGTGGGCTGTGCTCGTGCCGCCGCCGTGCCGCTCGCGCTCGTGCTCGAGCAGGCGGAAGGCGATCCACCACCCGACACCGCTGCGTGTCGCGGGCCGCGCGTGTGAGAGGCGCGCGCCGGTGGCGTGACACGGCACGCGTGGCGCACGTGTTGCCGCCTGTCACGATCGCCGTCACCATCCTCGCGCGCTCTCAAACGACAGACAGTCGTGCAGAGACAGGGCACCAGCCGGAGGGGGGTGGGGGCAGAGGAGGCAAGACGAGAGAGGCGAAGAGGAGAGGACGACGACGCTCGAAGACCAAGACAAAGAAAAAGAAAAAGGAGTGGAAGGCGGCAGGCCCGCTACTCCTCGTCGTGCAGCTCCTCCATCACACCCGCGTTGGCGTCCTCGTTCCGTCGCGAGGCCGAGCCACCCGGCGGGATCTTGATGATGAGCACGAGCGTGAGGATGATCGTGGCAATCTGGTCGCGGCGCGTCAGCGCCCACACAGGCACGCCAGGCACGCGGGCGGCACGCACCTGCAGGATGCCCAGCGCGATGCCGACCCCACCCGTGATCTGCAGCGAGTTGGACAGCGCGACGTTGACCGCGGTCGAGCACGGCGACGTGAAGCCCTTGGTCAGGACGCAGGTGTTGTTCGTGTACGGCGGGATAGCCGCGTCGACCACCGACTCCCAGCCGCAGCACGACGTCGTGTCGCTGGGGTCAACGGGGAACTGCGTCGGGCGTGCGCGCGTGAGCAACCTGTGCGGCGGCCGCGACAGCCCCGGTGCCGCACCTCGCGCTGCTGCTGCACGACGTACGCGTCGCCGGCAGGCGTGGACGAGTAGTACGCGTCGTACCACAGCTGCTGAAAGTGCAGGCGGCACGGCTGATGCACAGCCCGATCGCGATCGAGGTCAGCTGGTGCACACCACACAAAGCTGCCCGCAGCGCACCATGGTCTTGCCCGTCGCCTGAACGCACGTCTCCGTGTTGTTGGGGTTGAACGGCACCTGCGCAAGAGCTGCAGTCGGCGACCCGCAGAATGCGCCGGTGCGGACAACGCGTGCGCACCCAGTACGAGCCCTCTGGCATGATCGGCTCTGTCCAGCCGCAGCAGTTGTTGTCGATCTGGTAGTTCATCAGGGCGACGCGGGCCTCGTAGTTGTTCTTGTCGCCGTACATGATCCCGAGCGTCTGATACTTGTGCACGGAGCACGCGGGCTTGCCCGCCTGGGCGGGGATGGTGCTGCACGTGACCTCGTTGCCCATCGGCGGCACCGCGCGGTCGCTGGGCGCGCAGTCCGGGTCAGTGCGGCGCGCGTTCTGTTTGACGCGGCCACACGCGAGCGCACCTGACGTTGTACCAGCCGCAGCACTGGAAGCTCTTCTCGATGTCGTCAATCGATTTGCGGTCTGTGGCGTACGCAGCGCTCCAGAGCGCGTTGGCGACCTCTGGCAGGTCGTCCTTCTTGACGTAGGCGGCGATGCCGACGGCAAACTGGATGACGGCGAAGAACAGTAGCAGGCCAAAGTAGACGTACAGGAGGATCTGCACGAGCGCGAGCGTGTGCGTAAGCGAGGCGGATGATGCGCGGCACGTGCAGCGGCGGGTCGCACCTTGTTCTCGGTCATCGCGCCCCAGCACCCGAGGATCGCGATGAGCATGACAAAGACACCGATGACGATGATGCCGCTCGCGAGCGTCGTCGACGTGAGTGCGCTGAACTGTCCGCCGGCCGCGACGCCGCCGACGATGATGAGCAGGAGGCCGAAGAGCTGCGCGGAGGGCGCGGCTCGGCGAACGGCACGCGCACGTGCGTTGTGCGCTCAACGGCGACGCACCATCACCAGCGCGTTGCTCGCGAGGATGATCTTCTTCACAACCTGGCCGCCTCTTGACATCTCGTTGTAGTTGTCCTTGCAGGGCGCGAACGTCACGTCAGCAGCTGTGGGGCACATCCCGCACGCGGCACGTGGCGCACCTTGACGGTCTTCGTGACCTTGTCGATGACCGAGCTCATGGTGTGCGCGGCTCGCCGGGGGATCGGGGAGGCTGGCGGAAGTTTGCTCTGTGCAGAGGCGGGCGTGCGCGCGTATGAGGCGGCTGCTGACGTGCCACGTTGCCCCACGTGCGCATCGCGAGTGCGCCCCTCCAACGTGCCCCGCCGCGTCCACCCGCGTCACGCGCCCGCTGCCACGTCAAGCACTGCGCGCACGCGTCGCAGGTCGCCCTGGTGCGCGCGCGCGGCACGGCTTTCACGCTGCGCCACATGTGGCCGTTACGGCGCCGCGCCGCGTGTGCCACGCACGCCCACCGCCGCGCGCCCTCCGACGCCCCCAAACCCGCACGCCCACAACTGTCGCCCCGTCGCGCGCCCGCGCCGGCCGCTCGACCGCGGGCCCACGCGCACCCGCCCGCCCGCGCACGTCATCGGCGCGTGCGGTCGCGCGAGGCAAAAAGAAAAGCGCAAAAAAAAAAAAACGAGGGGCGGCGCGCCGCGTGGCCTGGCCGTGAGATGCGCGCCGAGACAGCGGGAGGCGGACCAGAGAATGAGGGCGGTGGTGCCGCAGGAGAGCAGAGGAGAGGCAGCAGACGGCACGACGGCAGAGGAGGCGGGGAGAAAACGGAAGCGCCGAGCCCAAAACCGGTTCACTTGAAAAACATGAGCTCTTGGCCGCCCGTTCGGCCGGTCGCTGACTCGATCGGTGCGATCCCGTCGCGGACGCGGCGCCGGCGCGTGCTCTGGGTGCTCATCGACGGCGGCGGCGACGTGGCCGTGCCGGCGCTGGGCGGGCGCACGCCGATGCAGGCCGCCGCCCTGCCCACGCTGGACGAGATCGCGCGTGCGTGGCCCGCCGCAGCGCGGCTTCGTTGATGCGTTCGGACGCAGGCGTCGGCGTGCTTGGCCTGCTCGACCCGGTCGAGCCCGGCCTCGCGTGCGGCAGCGACACGGCGCACATGGCCATGTTTGGCTACGAGCCGCGGCAGCATTACCGCGGGCGGGGCGCGTTCGAGTCAATGGGCGCGGGCCTGGCGATGCAGCCGGGCGACATCGCGTTCAAGGCGCGTGATCGTGTGCGCGCGGACACTGCGGCTGAGCGGCGCGCGGCACCCGCAGTCCAACTTTGCCACGCTCGACGAGGCGACGGGCGTGGTGCTGCGCCGGCGCGCCGACCGCAACTTTGAGGGCCTCGGGCCTGCGCTGTGCGCGGCGCTGGACGGGCTGTGCGTGTGTGCTCACGCGTGTGCTCGCGCGCGCGTGTGGCGTGCACGAGCGGCTGAACCGCCGGCCGGGCCAGACGTCTGCCGTCGTTCCCACAGCACGGCGTGGCCGTGCAGTACGCGACCGAGCACCGCTGCGGCGTCCGTGTGCGCGGGCCGCGCCTCACCGACGCGATCACCGGCACGGACCCGCTCAAGGACAGGTCTGCGCGGTGCCGCTGCTGTGCGATGCGGCGCAGCATCCTCAAGCGCGCGCGCCACTCCGCCGCAGCCGGCCGCTACTCGTGTGCGAGCCCACGGAAGCGAGTGCCGAGGCGGCGTTCACCAGCGCGGTGTGTGGGCGCGCCCGCGGCTTGTGGCTGCCAGCTGCTGACGCCCTCGCTGCAGCTCGTTAACGAGCTGACGCGCGAGATTACGCGCGTGCTGCGCGACCACCCGATCAACGCCAAGCGCGCGGCGCAGGGCAGGCCCGTGGCCAACTGCGTGCTCCTGCGCGGCTGCGGCTCGTGCTTGGACGTGCCGCCGTTTGAGCAGCTGCACGGCCTGCGCGCATTCATGATCGCGCCGACGTGCATCATCGCGGGCTTGGGCATGACCGTCGGGATGGGTGAGCGCACCAGGCTGGCGCACGGCACCGCGCAGCACTGACCCGACCGTGCGGCGCGTGCAGACATCGTGCGCGTGCCGGGCGCGACGGGCGACTATCACACGGACCTGCAGGCCAAGGGCGCGGCGGCGGCCGAGCACCTCGCGAGCGGCCGGTACGACCTAGGGTTTGTGCACGTCAAGGCCGTGGATGACGCCGGGCACGACCGCAACCTCGATCTCAAGGCGCGTCTCTGCACGTGTTGCACGCGGCCACGGTCTCACTCCCCCCC
>CALSCO010002333.1:0-19349 GCA_943704415.1 Parvularia atlantis | reverse complement strand
GGACCAGAAGAATGACGCTGGGTTTGCTTGCATTGGCTGGCGTGCGCCACGCAACACGACTCTGCAGGCGCGCGCGACGCCGTCCGAGTCGTCGCTGGCCGTGGCGCTCACGGCGGGGCTCGAGGCGCGCAACGTGCCGCTCGACAGCGCGGTGCCGATGGACGCGCTGCGCGAGTCGATGGACGGGCTCGCGCTGCGCAGCGGCAGCACCCGCCTCGCGAGCGGCGACGTGGTGGCCAGCGGCCGCGCCAACACAGACGCCGCGGCCTTCACGCCTCGCGCGCACCCTCGCCGGCCGGTCGTGCTGGTCGTGGACGACAGCCCGGACATGCGCCTGGTGCGTGCCGGGGACCGTTGAGTCGACGGAAGTGAAGGTTGACGGAAGTGGCGCGTGCTATAAGCGCCCGCAGCAGGCGCTCTGTTCGCAGCCGCCACTTCCGTCGCCGACATGCTGGGATAACTGGGACGCCATGCATCATGATGCCCGACACGCAGCGCAGCTCACTGCTGCGCCTGGACGAGCGTCGGCGCTAGCGTCGGCGTCGGCTCAGCAGCGCGTCTGCAGGAACAGGTTGCAGAGCACCGGCGACGTGTTGAACACGCCGAGAGAGAGCAGTGCGAGGCCCGTGGCCAGCGCCGTGCACGTCACCAGCACGCCTGCCGCCGCGCCGTCAGCACAACGCGCGCACGAGGGTCGACCGCCGCACCGGTCGAGTGCAGCACCAACAGCTTGACGCGCGAGGGCGGGCGAATCGCGCGTAACACGGCGAGCGCGCTCCAGAAGCCGATGAAGCACCCGCCGATGTGCGTGATCTGCATGGCGCTCAGCGGCCCCGGCCCCGCACGCGCGACCAAAGCAGCGCGCACGTTGTCGACAAAGGACGGGATAAAGCCCATCAAGAGCATCGGCACAATCATCAGGCACCAGTACAGCAGCTGCTTGCGCGGCTTGCTGCGCGCGCGCGTACGGGGAGGCGTGAGCCGCGCACACAGACAGCGCACAACAGCGACGCACAGCATGACGTGCCAGTTGAGCCACAGGTCCGCGCACACCGCGCCGAGCAGCCCAAACAGCGACCCTGCGCACGCCCGGTCAATACGCGAGCGCTCCCGCGAGACCGTGCCGCGCACCCGACGCGCCGACTGAGACGACCCACGACGTCGATATGAGCAGCGCCGTGCACAGGTTGCCGCCCACGCCCGCGACGAGGTAGATGAGCGCTGCAGCACCGTCAGCGCCAGACAGCGCGTGTGCCGTGCGCACCAAAGCGCCAGTGGCCCCAGAAGCGCTCAAGGGCGATGCAAAAGACGGCCTGGAAGAGCAGGTTGGACGCGATGTGCAGCACACCCGCGTGCAGGAACACTGCGCGCTAGCCGCATCAGACAAGGGCAGCAGCCAGCGGGCGGTACGGCGCGAACCGGGCGCGATCAGGCGGTAAAAGTTGGCCCACAGGTCCTGCCGCAGGTACAGCGGCACATTGCCGCCTAGCGCGACGAGCGCCTCGGCCGACGGACCAAGCATCCAGTTTTGCGCGGGCGGCGCAAAGCCCCCGCCGACGACGAGCTCGGCCACAAACATCGCAACCTGCGCGGCCGAGACCAAGACGACGACGACGGGCCAGTGCCGCTTGCGGTCGTCGTACAGCAGGTCGTAGCGGTCCTCGATCAGCAAGCTCGTGTCGGCCAGGAAGCGCAGGCACGGGTTGACGCTCTTGCGCGCCCGCCGCGCCTCCTGCCGCTGCGCCTCGTTGATCTCCAGGGCCGTCTCTACCACGAGCCATCGCGGCGTCGTGAGCCTGCGGGTGCGCGAGGCTTGCGTCGCACCCATGCCGATCTCCTCGAGCGCGCCGGCCATCGATATGCTCACGCCCAGCCCGCCGTCGTAGTCTGGCGGCGCATCAGCACGGTGCCGGCAGCACGGGCAGGCGCGCGCGCACACCGCTCATCACGAGCGCGTCATCGTCGTCCACGCCGCACCGGAGCTTGTCGCTGCCCACGTGCACGTCAGCGACGGTAGCGAAGCGGCGACGAGCAGACCACGCACTGCACCGCTAGGTCAACCTCGGCCAGGCTCAGCGCCAGGGCCGTGTCCAGGTCGGTGTCATCGACGTCGTGCGGCGAAGGCATTCCTGCGCAGAAAAAAAGTGCTGGCGATGACGGCCTGCCGCGCGCACGGTAAAGGGGTATGGGCGCGGGTGGTTGCTGGCGTTCATCATCTTGCCGGCTGTACACGACACGCCCTTAAGGGGGCCCGGGTCATTGCGGTGACGAGACAGCGACGGGCAGGGCCACCGGGGGCGACGGCGCGTCGCTGCTGCTGCTGTGTGCGGGCGTGAGGCGTGCGATCGACAGGCGCCGTGAGCGCACACGCACGAGCTCGTGGCGGCTGGCGGCGTCGGGCGCGCAGGCACGACGAGCGGCTTGAGCGGCGCGGTCACGCGGCGCACGTCCAGCAGCTGCTCGATCTGTGCGGCCTGCGCCGGATAGAGTGCAACGAGGCACTGCTGCACAAACGGCACAAAGACGTCCTGTGTTGCCTGCGCTGCCGCATCGGCCCGTGGAAGCGCAGGCGCGGCGCGCACCTTGCAAAACTCGCCAAACGCGCGCCCCTCGTCCGTGCGCATGCCCGGCCGCTTAAGCGAGTGCACCGACACCAACTCGGCCACGACCGCCGCCAGCGACGACTCG
Organism: Parvularia atlantis; assembly: GCA_943704415.1. Taxonomy (NCBI): domain Eukaryota; order Rotosphaerida; genus Parvularia; species Parvularia atlantis. Next base: position 16,661 of record CALSCO010002333.1, on the reverse strand, counting down.
ATCACCTCGCACAGCGGGCGCACGATGCTCACCAGCGGCGCTTGGCTATGGGCGCGCGTGCTGCGTTAACAGTACACACAGATGCAGCGACGCCACGCACCGCAGCTCATTGAACGCCGCAATGTACGCGTTGCACAGCACGCCCAGGTGCGAGAACTCGACCAGGCTGCTAGGCGCCGCGACCGTGTCGTCTGTCGCGCTCGCTACCGCGCCCGTCAGCCCAATGCGGTCCATTCACTTCATCACGCACCGAACGTCGGCAGCGGCGCGCGACCTGATGTGGGCGTAGCGGCCGGCGACGACGAGGGCACCCAGCGCCGCGTCTTGATCGACTCGACAAAGTTCTGCGCACGTCGTCAAAGACGCGCACATGCGGGGGCGCGCGCACCTGGCTGCCATGCGTGATAATCTTGCGCACCATGTCGAGCACGGCGCGCTCAAAGGGCTCGACCAGCAGCGCTGTGCCGCGCGCGAATCAGCCACAAAGGTACGCCCACGCAGCAGTGCGCACCGCGAAAGTCTACGCCCGTGCGCCCGAGCGACTGACCAAAGTACATTGCCTGCGACAGCAGCGTGGCGAGAGACGCGCCGTCTGGCACGAGGTCGATGTTGCTGCTCGGCGAGGGCGGCGGTGAGCACGGTGTTGCGATCCGGCGTGGGCGCATACCGCTGCAGCAGCCCGAGCAGCGACGAGACCTTGTGCACGACCCAGCCGTGCAGTACGCCGTTGTACGCGGCCTCGGAGAAGATAGCGCGGTACTGCGTGATAATGTCGAAGACGTGGTCGCGGCTGACGTCGAGGTAGCGCTTGAGCTGCACGGCCAGACGTAAGTGCACCGGTGGCAGGCGCGCGCAGGCGCCGCACATAGGCCACGACGTCGGTCGTGGGGACGGTCGCGAGCACCGAGGCGAGGTGCGCGTCGCGTGCGCGCAGGAAGAGCATGCGCAACTCGGTGTCGTTGAAGCGCCCAATGCGGCGCAGGTGCCCGGCGATCTTGAGGCACGTGGGCAGCTTGATGTCGGTCTGCAGCAGCGCGACGAGCTGCGCGAGCATCGTGTCGCTCGAGCGGGCGACCTCGAGTGCCTGTACCCGCGATCAGTGCGATGACGACGAGCGACCGGGCACGCGGGGCGGCGCACGATTCCCTGCACGATCGCGTTGTGCTCGAAGCGCGCGCGCAGGCGGGTGACGTGCGCGTCCAGACTGAGCGCCTCCTCGTAGTAGCCGTTGCGCACGCATGTGTCCATCAACTGTGGGATCTCGAGCAGCTCGAGCAGCTGCGCGTGGTGCTTGACGACGAGCCTGGGACGGCGGGGCGGCGCGTGAGCGCCGATGGGCGGGCAGATGCGGCGAGGGGCGCGCGCACTGGTTCGCCGTCTGCTGAGCGCGCAGCCCGCCGACGGCGTCGACAAAGGCGGCGCATTGCTCGCGGAGGCGCGGGAGGCGCTCGAGGAGCTCGCCGACGCGCTCGTTCATCTGGCGGAGCGAGGGGGGCGCGATCGGCGGGCGGCCGGTGCGCGGGCGGGCGGGGTGGGGCGCGCGCACGGCGTAGAACTCGTCGCGGGTGGTGCGCGTGCACTCGGCCGACTGGATGAACGACTTGTACTCGCCGAACGCAAGGTCCTGCAACTGCCGGTGCAGCCGCGCGCCCTGCTCGCTCAGCAGCTCGGGCTCGCGGCGCACCGCGGTCATCCCGCCCTCGAGCAGGCCGTCGAGGTACTGTGCACGGGCCGGGTGAGTGGGGAGGGGGCGAAGCGGGTGCGCGCGATGGGGCGCGAACGCACGGCCAGGGTCGCCGCATCGGCGCTGATCGCCCGCCACCCGCCTGTATCCAGTCGCGTGTCCATTCACATCTACGTGTTTGCACTGGTGCTCTCGTAATGCGACGTGCGGTGTGGCATACGTTTGCGCATAGGATATACTGTGTTCACGCAGATGAGCAGTGCAATCTACATGAGCAGTACCCCTCCACACCGTCCGACGCCTCACACCGCGGCCCCTGCACGCAGATAGAGAGCGCGATGCCGACGACATCGACGAGCGCGCGGCCCCACGGCGGCGCGCCCGCGGCGGGCGGAGTAGGCGGCGGAGCAGGCGGCAGCACGGCCGATTGGACGCGGCAGCAGAAGCAGGCGTTCACGGGCTGGGCCAACGCGCAGCTGGCCGGCTCGGGCCTCGCGATCGGCGATCTCTTCCGCGACCTGGGCGACGGCGTCGTGCTCGTGCGGCTGCTGGAGGCGCGCGCGCGCGCCCCCGTGGGCATCGGGCGCGAGGCCTGATCGCGGGCGCGCGGGCACGCGCAGACCGTGGCGAAGAAGAGCATCGGCCGCACCGTCGCCAAGCCTGCGACCAAGTTCCAGAAGCTGGAGAACCTCAACCGGGCGCTCGAGTTCTGCCGCAAGGAGCGCATCGAGCTGGTTAACCTCGACGGCGCAGGTGCGCGCGGCGGACGTGGCGGGCGGCGCGTGACGGGCTGAGAGGTCGCATATTGCGCGCGTGCGCAACACAGCGATCCTCGAGGGCAAGGCGACGCTCATCCTCGGGCTCATGTGGACCATCATCCTGCGCTACCAGTTCGCGCACCACTCGGGTGCGCTTCCCGTGTGCGCCTGGCGTGCTGCACTGCTCACGCGCCGTGCCGCGCGTGCAGTCGACGGCAAGAGCCCCAAGCAGACGCTGATCGCGTGGCTGCGGCGCGTGACCGGGATCGAGACCATCGGCGACTTCCGCGCGTTCAGCGACGCCCGCGTCATGCTCCGTCTCGTCAACTACCTCAGTGGCCTGGCCGGCGACCCACCGCCCTTCGATGAGGCCGTGCTGCTCGACCCCGGCGCCGCGCGCGACCCGGCCGACATTGTCAGCGAGGCCATCGACGTCGCCGCGCGCCGCTTCGGCTTCCCGCTGATCATCGAGGGCGACGTGCTCGCGGGCGGGGCGCTGGACGACCTTTCGTGCATGGTGTGCGCGCAGACACACCTTGCTGCCGTGCTGAGCACGCGCGCGCGCGCAGACGTACATGTCGTACTTCCAGGCCAAGGAGCTCGAGCTCGGGGCGCGCAAGCCCGAGCCGCCGCAGCCGGCGCTACCCAAGCCGCAGCGCCCCTGTGCGTGCGCATCACGCACTGTGGCCGTGCTGCTGACCCGCGCGTGCACAGCCGCCGACCCCAGCAAGTCGGCCGCGTTTGGGAAGGGCCTGCGCACGGCGTACACCGGCCGCCGCAACGCGTTCACGGTTGAGGCGTTCGACGGCATGGGCAAGCGCTGCCGCGAAGGCGGCGACGAGACGGATGTGGTCGCGACATACGCCAACGGCGACGGTGCGCATGCGGCCTTGCCGTGTGCGCTGTGCGCGCCGCACGCTGACCGCTGGTGGCGCAGAGGTCGTGTGCCAGTGGAACGACGACGGCAACGGCATGTACCACGTGTGGTATGTGCCGCCGCGGTCGGGTCAGATCATCCTGCTCGTGCGCCTCAACGCCGAGCCCGTGCTGGGTGGCGGCTTCTTCCTCGTGACGGTCGAGGAGGGCGTGAGCGATATGGGTTCGCGTCGTGCGCGCTGGCATCGGGCGCGCGTCTGACACGGCGGCACACCCAGACGACTCGCTGTCCGTCCGCAGCCAGTCGATGTCGTCCACGATGCTGCACGGGGACGACACCGTGCCGCCCACGCCGACCGCGCCCACGCCCGCCGAGCTTGAGAACGGGTGCGTTGCCGGCACGACAATGCTGCTGCTGACTGCAAGCGCACGTGCACAGCATCGCATCGCTGCCGCCGGCCGCGCAGGAGGGCGGCGAGGTCAGCGAGCAGCGGCAGAGTGCGCGAACGCCCTGCACCGTTAGATGAGCGTGCTCACGACACGCGGCCCAGGCGCGCTCATGCTGCGGCTGCGCTCCAACGTCGCTGAGCTGATCAAGCGCGACGTCGAGCGGCTGCACGCGCTCCCGGCGCGCGACGAGCCTGTAGCTGCGCGCAAGGGTGCGGCTGCGCGCCAACGCGTCGGATGGCCGCTGCTGACGATGTGACAGCGTTCGTGCCGCAAAGCGCTCCGCCGATGCTGCAAAAGCGCGTGCGGCAGGTCGTGGACGAGAACGGCGCCTCGTTCACGTTCCACCCGTGCGACATGCGGGGGCAATAGCGGCTGTATGCTGACTGGGAGGTCGCAGGACGAAGCTGCCGGCACCGGCGCAGGTGCACGTGACAGTCGCGGACGCGCAGACAGGCGCCGCGGCAGGCGAGGTGGCCGCGGCCGTTCGCTCGCTTGCTCTCAGCGTGACCTGATGCGGCTTGCAGAACATCGCCGTGACAACCGACGCGGACAAGGGCAGCGTGACCGTGCGGTACGGCCCGCACATTACCGCGATCGCCTTCGTTACCATCCGCGTTGAAGTCGAGCCCGTGGACGGATCGCCATTCCTCGTCCACGGCCGCGTGAAGCGTGCGTGGTGCCTCGCGGTCTGAGCGCGCTTGAGCTGACGTCGCGTGCACAGCCACCGCACGAGCCCACCCAGAACGCTGCTGGCTTGACGCGCCGGTGAAGCTGCAATGTGCGTGTCGACGGGGTGACCCCCGCAGCTCACCAGGATGTGCGCACAGGCGGCGTCCCGACGCCGTGCCGTGTGCACGTGGTCGACCAAGAGGGCAAGGCGTACGACGGCAAGGACGCTATGGTCAGCCTGACGGCGGTGCGTGCTGGCTGAGCTTGCCTGACAGTCGCTTACGGCGCGCGGTAGATACCGGCGGGTGCTGTGGCGATCTCGGCGGTCGCGGGCGAGTGCGGCGCTTTTACCGTGCGCGCGTGTTTGTGTGTGCCGTGTGCGGCGCCGACGCGTGCGCGGCAGATCACCGCCGAGGCGGGCAACGGCACGTCAGTGACCCTGCACGCGACCGTCAGCGGCGACGAGGTCAAGAACAGCGGGCGCATGGCCCTGGTCTTCCAAGGTCAGGGGGTGCGTGCTAGCGTCTCGACTCTTGCTCACACGCGCTCACGCGGAGCAGAACCCGACGTTGCCGCGTCGTCGTTGCACGTCCGCGTCAAGCGCATCGGCACGGGCACCGAGACGCTCACGCTGGGCGCGTTCTCGCGGCTCGCGGGGCGGCTGCAATTTGCAGTGCATGTCGTCGATGCTCGCGGCGCGCCGGTGCCGGGCCTGGCTGACGGCGCCGTGCGCGTGCGCCTTACTGCCGAGCCGCTCAAGGCACGTCGGCCGTGTTGAGCGAGTGCGCGCTGACCCAGGCTGCTTGCAGCTCAAGCGCAAGGATGGCGAGGCGCGGCGTGCGCTGATCGAGATCTTTGAGCGGTGCGCCGGCGGGACGACGCTGAGGCGTGATGACTTTGGCAAGGTGCGGGCCGTGCGATCGCATGGCGCGTGCCTGAATCCCCTCGTGTGCTCGCAGCTGTGCTTGCAGCTAACGATGGACGAGCGCTTGGTGGCCGACCACGCCCGCCTCGACCGGTGCTGGCGCGTGCTCGACGCCGACTGCCCGGACGCGATCGACGCCGCGCAGTTCATCAGGTGCTGTGCACAACACGAGGCAGACGCGCGGCGCGGCTCACACCCGTGCGCGCAGCGGTATCACCGCGCTGTACACTAGTGACTTTTGCCTATCCGACGCGGCGCAGCTGCCCGGCACGGTGTGGCGCATCGCGTGCTTCCGCGGCTGCCGCTGAGACTGCGCGCGCTCAGGAGCTCAAGCGCGTCAAGTCGATCTCGGCAGGGCGTCGCAAGTCGAGCGAGGTGGAGGAGATGCCTGCGGTCGCGCTTGTGCCGCTGCAGGCCGCGTCGGACGAGGCCGGGCGGTACGAGGCGGCCGGGCCGTGGCTGCCGGACGAGGCCGAAGCCGGGCGGTGGACGGCACGCTTTGTTGTGGCACGCTCTCTCGTCGACGATCTACCCGTGGGCGCGCCCGTCGTGTTTGTGCTGCGCAAGGGTGCGCCGCACGCGTGCTGTTGCGCAGCAGGTGCTGGCCTCACCAGCGGCCTGCGGAGCGCAGAGGTCAGGGGCGAGCTGTGCGAGGTGCTCGACTGCCCGCAGCAGGTGCACGTAGGCGAGCCCGTCATATTCAACGTCGTGGTGTGCGCGTTCGTGTGTTGTGCACGCACGTTCTCACGTTAGCTGCGACCAGGTGCGCGACGAGGACGGCACGGCGCGGCATGCGCGGGACGAGGTGTTCACGGTGCAGCACGGCGAGCAGACGATCCCGTGCGACGTCGTGCAGCGCCTTGACCTGAAGGCGCGCATGCGTGTCGGGCCTCGAAGCCGGCTGACCGCGCGAGTCACACAGGACCTGCCTCCGCTGACGGTGCTGCTCTTCGCGACCAGCGAGCCATGCGCGGCCGGGTCGCTGACGCTGTGTGTGGGCAACACAGTCGTCGGGCGCGCGCCGCTGCCGACGGCCGTTATTGTGCCTGCGCCGGTGGTCGGTGCGTCTTTTGCCTGCATGCGCGGTTGCGTGCCAGGGCTGAGCGAGCGGGTGCCAGCTGCGCCGCCGCCGGACTTGTTTGCGTACGAGGTCAGCGACAACCACAACAACACGTACACAGCGGCGTTCGTGCCGACGCAGCCCTGTGCGGTGACGATCGACGTCATGCGCGACAGCGAGCCGGTCAAGGGGTCGCCGTTCACGGCGCGAGCCGAGCTCAACGCGAGCAAGAAGCTCGAGGTTGTGCTCGACAAGCCCGCTACAACGGCGGCAGCCCGCCCTGCCGCGGCACGCGGGCGCGGCGCTCGCGCACATTTGCAGATCAACCTCGTGGGCATCGGCCGCGTGACGACCAAGCTGGTCAAGTGCGTCGAAACCCCGAGTGTTCGGCCGGGCATGCTGACGCGTTGCGCGTGCAGGACGGGCACGTGCAAGATCAACGTGATCATCACGCCCGTGTCCGACACGAGCTTCACGCTCGAGCTGCGCCACAACGGGCACGAGCTGCCGCCGTCCCCGTTCCGCTTCGAGCGCGCCGGGGGCGGCGCTGCGGCAGCATCGGCGTCACCGGGCGGCTCGTCGGCCGGCCTGCTGCTCCCGCCGGCGTCGCCGGCGACGGGCGCACCGTCGCCCACTGCCACGCGGTCGCCCTCTGTGCGCGGCAAGGCGCCTGCGAGCGACAAGAAGCGGTAAAGCGTACCTGTTTATCGGCATATAATAATGAGACAAAGTTTGCAAAAGGTGGACAGCAGTGTGGCACGGCGCGTCACAGGATTGTGCACGTCTTGGGGTCGCGCGGCCCGTCGATGTCGTCGGTGCGCCCGCGCTGCGCAGCGTGGAGCTCTCTCGCGCGGCGGTTCTCCTTTGCGCGTGTTGTAAGCACCGCAGCACCGCGCAAGAGCACGCAGCACGCACGTCCTCGCGGCTGAACGAGTACAGGCGCACACGCGCGGGCACTGCGGCTGCGGCGCCGTTGGTGCGGCGCTGGCTGACGCGCGTGCAGTCGTAAACGCCGAGCGAACGCAGGCGCGGCAGGAGCTGCGCGAGCGAGGCCACGGCGGTGTCTGTGATCAGCGTGCAGTTGTCGAGCTGCAGCAGCTCGAGGTCGTGGCACGTGCGCGCGAGCCGCAGGATCCCGGCGTCGCTCACGTGCTCGCAGTACGAAAGCACCAGCGCCTGCGCATGCGCGTGCGCGTGCCTCAGCAGACCACGGGGCATGCAAGCGTGTGCAGACGCGCCTTGAGTCTCGGCAGGTGCGCCGCGAACGACATCAGCGACGCGTTCGTGATCTGGTACAGCTCTTCCAGGTCCATGCGCTCGAGCTGGCGGCAGCCGCGCGCGAGGTCGTCGAGGGCGAGGTCGGTCACGCGCTGGCAGAAGGCGAGCTCGAGCACCTTCGTGCGACTGAGCAGCGTCCGAAACGCGCGTGCAATGCGTGCACCTGCAGCCGTGGGCAGTGGTGCGCAATCGCGCGCACGGTCTGGTTCTCGACGTTGCGCACGCCCGTCAGGCTCAGCTTGCGCAGCGATGGCAGCGACGGGAAGAGCGCTGCGGCGCCGCGCTCAGTGGTGACCTCGAGCGCGCACAACGGCCGCACCACTCAGAGCGCCGTCGGTCAGCTGCGTGCAGCCGCGCAGTGACAGCTGCTCGAGCCCGGGGAGGCACGCGAGCGCTGCTGCACCGTCGTCCGTGAGCGTCGTGCAGTGCGACAGCTGTAGACTGATGAGCAGCTGCGGGCGCGTGTCAGGGCGATCAGGCAGCGTGCACGGATGTGGGACGCACGGGTAGGGCGCGCGTGAGCTGCTGCATGCTCTCGACGGTGTGGCCCTTGGTCGACGACAGGTCGAGCGAGCGCAGGGGTGGCGCGGGGGTCGAGCTTTGCGCGCAGCGTGTTGAGCGACTGCGGTGCTGTTGAGCACGGGCGGCGAACACACCTGACGAGGGCGCCGAGGCGCGTGCCGACGACGGCCGGCACGCCGGCGAGACTGAGCGCGGTGAGGCTGCCGCAGTGGCGCAGCAGCCGGTCGACCGAGGCGAACTCTGCGCGCACAGCTTGCGGGGTGAGGCGAGGCCGTGCTGCAGTGGGTGGCGCACCGAGGGCGCTGCATCGGGCGAGGACGACGCTGTCGAGGGCGGTGCAGCGCGCGGCAAAGGCGGCGAGGACCTTGCGGGCGATGAGTGCGGACGGGAGGAAGGCAGCGGGCGCACCTCGTCGGTCATGGCCGGGCAGGCGCCGGCGGCGAGGGAGCGGAGGAAGGCGCCGCTGCGAAGGGCGAAGAGCACGAGCTGCTCGTCGGAGGGGGCGGCGGGGTGGGCGCAATCGAGCGCGGTCCAGAGCGCCCCGTCCGTGGCGGCGCTGCGCGTGGCGCATGCGCGGTGTCGATGTCGGCGTGTGAGGCGATGTCGAGAGCGATGTCGGCGGCAGCAGGGACGCACCGGTGCCAGGCGCGCGAGACGCGGGCGCAGGCGACGAGGTCGCGTGGGCCGAGACAGCGCAGGACACGCAGGCGCAGCTCGAGCGGCAGCGTCCGCGAGAAGCGGTCGACGGCGGGTGGCGGCGGGGGCGGCGGCGAGGGCGAGGGCGATGGCGCGCGCACGTCGTCGAACGAGAGGAAGGGCGAGGGCACGTCGTCGAACGAGAAGAAGGGCTCTGCGGGAGGGGGGTCGCGGCGCGGCGGTGAGGGGTGGCGCGCGGTGCAGTGCGGTGCCGGGCGGCGCACGCGGGAACACGTCGTCCTCCTCGTCGTCCCCGTCCCCGTCCCCGTCCGCGTCCTCGTCTCCGTCGGCTGCAGGGCCACCGCGCCACAGCGCCAGCAGCGGGCCCAGGCCCCCGTCGTCGCTGTCGTCGCTCCCGTCGCTGTCGTCGCCGTCCGCGTCGTGGAGACGGCTGTGCCGCGCGCGGCGCCAGGGCGGCGCGTACGACGACGGCGACGCCGACGCCGCGGCGGTCGACGCGGGCGACGGGGGCGCGCCGTGGGCGGGGGTGGCGGTCGGTGCGGGCGACGCGCCGGGCTTCATGCGCGCGAGCGGGTGGGGGTGTGTGTGGTGTGTGTGCGCACTGCCGACGACGTCCGACGACGACGACAAACGAACGAGCTGGGTGACGACGCGACGCACTCCCGCTGCCGTATATGCGCCGTCTCGTCGCCGCCCTCGGCATCGCCCGCCGCACCGCCCACCCGCCGCGCCGCACGGCCGCCACCGACGCAGCCGCGGCCTCGACGTGCTGGGCCTGCCGCGCCCCGTGGCGTGGCCGCCGATCGCACCAAAGCGGGCGACGCGCTGACACCGGGCCCATCCCCGCGCGCACAGCACCGGGCGCGCCGAGCTCTTCTGCGCCGAGTGCCGCGCAGTGCAGCCGCTGCCGCCCGACGCCATCTCGTTCTTCGACGTGCTGCACCTGCCGTGCGCCGCGCCCCCGTCCCCGACGCCCGCCCGCTCAGCACCACCGCCGCCGCCACGCAGACCGCGCGCCTTCGACGTCGACGTGCCGCGGCTGCGCCAGCGCTACCTCGAGCTGCAGCAGGCGCTGCACCCGGACCGCTACGCAGACCGCGACCCGCCCGAGCGGCGCCGCGCCGAGGCCGCGTCGGCCCTCGTCAACAAGGCGTACGACACCCTCGTCGACCCCGTCGCCCGCGCCACGTACCTGGTCCGCGTGGGGGCGCGCCGCCGCCCGACCACGACGCCGCTCACACCGGACGACGCACCCACGCACCCGCCCCCCCGCAGCTGCACCTGCACGGCATCGACCTCGTCGACGACAGCCTGCGCCACCACACCGACCCGCGCCTCCTGCTCGAGGTCATGGACCAGCGCGAGCGGCTCGACGACGCCGTCACCGCCGCCGACCTCGCCGCGGTGCGCGCTGCCTGCGCGTGGTGCGGCGTCGCAGGCTCACGGTCACGGTCACGCGCAGCTCGCCGAGGAGAACAAGCAGCGCATGCAGCGCGCCGTCGACGCCGCGGCCGAGGCGTTCCGGGTGCGCGCGACCGCTGGGGGGTTGGTGGGTGGCTGACGGCGGCGGCGGTGACAGCGCGACGACATCGACGCCGCGCGCGACGCCGTGGTGCAGCTGCGCTACTGGGACAGCCTGCAGCGTGCGCTGGACGAGCGGGCCGTGGCGCTGTACTGAAGCGAGTGCGACAAGACTGGCGGCGCCGCGCGTACACGCATGCCCCTCGCCCTGGCGAACACCGTGACGGTCGACAGCGTCCTCGCCGTGGTCAAAGCCATCGAGGCCCGCGACACACCGTCGTCGACTTGTCGGCCCACTGGCAGACACGAAACGCAGACGGCCAGCAGGCCGCGCCGTGCACGCCCCCGTGGCGGAGTGGCTGCGAGCGAGCTCGGCGAGGTCCGCGACACCAAAGTGCAGGAGGCTGCATCCGGCCAGTGGCATTCGAATCATCTCATTAGGCCTATTCCCGTCCGGGACGCCGGATGTCGCATGAAGGGTGGCTCGCGGCGCTGCGGCGCTGGGCCAAGGCGCTCAAGCGCGACGTGCACGCGCTGTATCTGGCCATGTGGGACGCGCGCCTGCAGACGTGGCGGCACCTCGCCGTGCGCGTCGTGATGGCCGCCACCGTCGCCTACGCCCTCAGCCCGATCGACCTCATCCCAGACTTCATCCCCGTCCTCGGCCTGCTCGACGACCTGCTCATCGTGCCCCTCGGCGTCTGGCTCTCGATCCAGCTCATCCCCGCGCCCGTCTGGGCAGACTGCACGCAGCGCGCAGCGCGCGAAATGCGACGCCTCGACCGCAACTGGGCCGCCGGCGCCGTCGTCGTGCTCATCTGGCTCGTCGCTGGCACCGCCCTCGCGCGCGTGCTCTGGACGCGCCTCGCGCCCGCGTGACGCCCGCTGCTTGTACCTCTGCTGAACAGCACACGCGACAGAAGCGGGAAAGGGGAGCGCGACGGCGGGCGACGGCGAGCGACGGCGGGCGACAGCGGGCAGACGCGTTGCTCAGCGCGCAGACCAGCACAGCCCAAAGCACGCGCCCGCCCCGTCCGAGATGAAGTCGATCACGCTCGCGCTCGCGCACTTGAGCGGGATCACGCAGTCCGACCCGTCGTACGAGCCGCGCGCGACGCAGCCGTAGTAGCCCTGGGCCGTCTGCACCTCATACGCAGCCTCAAACGACGCGCCTGTCTTGACGTACACGGTCTTCAACGGTTCGGTCTCCGTGTCGCGCTGCGTGTCGCTGTCAGCGAGACGTACGAGCAGAGCAAACGAGAGCGCGCACCTTGGTCGATGCGAGGAGCACGAGCTGCGCAGCGAGCGGCGCGCCGGCGTACTAGATCGTAACGAAGTCGTCCTGCGGCGCGCCGTAGCAAGTGCCGCTCAGCGGCAGGCACTGGCCCGCGTCCTCGGCCTCGCTCGAGTACGCGCTGTCCACGATCGTACCGCCCGTGCACGTCGTGCGCACGCAGGCGCTCTCGATCACGAGGCCCTTCGTCGTGCAGCACACCGTCCCGTCGTCGGAAACCAGTCAGCGCTGCGCCAGCCGGCGTGAGCACGAAGCAGTCCTGCGGCCGCGCGTGCGCGTCAGTGACGGCTGGACGTGAGCACGCTGCCGCGCACCTTGGCGCTAGAGATTGGCTGCGACGGCCGGACGACCCTCGACCACAAAAGCGCCGGCGTAGACGCTGCGTACCTCGGGCGCAGGCGGGCCCAGATCGGGTGCATCAGTCGGCGCATTAGTCGGCGCATTAGTCGGCGCATCGGTCGGCGGCGCGGTCGTGGGCGCGGTCGTGGGCGGCTCGGTCGGCGCGGTCGTGGTCGGCGGCGCGGTCGGCGGCTCGGCGGCGGCGGTCGAGGTCGCCGTGGCACTGGTCGCGCTCTGCGTGAAGCTGGCGGACGCGCTCTGCGAGAAGCTCGCGCTCTGCGTGAAGCTGGCGGACGCGCTCTCGCTCTGTGAAGCTCGCCGTCGCGCTCTCGAGCCGGTATTGCTCGACGGAACGCAGTGATGAATACGAGCCGCTGCCGAACGTCATGACGACCTCGCCGTTCGGCAGTGCGGCGATGGCAGCGAAGGCTCGCCCCCCTCTGTCAAGCGCGTCGTCGAGATCCACTGCTCAGTGGTTGGGTTAAAAATGTCCGCCCAGGGCACCGACGAGAGCGTCGTGTTGGTGCCGCTAGCGAGCATCACAGTACCGTCCGGGAGGAGTGCAGTATGCTGGTACGCATTGTCCCGCACAGAGGTCAGGCTGCCAGTCGCAGCCCACGCGCTCGCCTCGGGGTAAAAGCGCTCGCAGGTTGACGTCGCGGTCGTTGCGGCCGAACCCGATCGGCCGCCGGCGATCAGCACCGTTCCGTCGCCAAGTAGCTGTGCGTCATGCAGGTGCGCGGCGACAAAAGCGCGCTCAAGCCGCTCCACGTGCCCTGGCCCGCGTTCGGCGTGTAGATCGCATACGTCGATAGCACGCTCGAGAAGCTCTCGTACCCGCCGATCATGAGCACTCTGCCATCGTTCAGCGTCGTAAGGGTGTGACGGAAGCGGCCGGGCGTGGGATACGAGGCCGCCGTGGTCCATGTCTCGGGTGCCGGGTCGAACAGGGCCGTTGTGGCGGCGGCCGGGGTGAAGCCCTGGAACGTACCCGTCGTGAACACGCGGCCGTCCTTGAGCAGCACCGAGCGGTGGTAGTAGCGCCCGGCCGGGAGGTTGCCCACCTGGTTGATGACGTTCGCCGTAATACGGTACACATAGCTCGTCGCCAGCGTTGAGAAGCCCAAGCCGCCGGCGATGAGCACACGATCGTTGTCGGCGAGCATCGTCGCCGTGTGCCAGTACATGAAGTTGACGTTGGGCGGGTGTGAACGTGCGCGCAACCGGGTTGTACAGCGTGCCGTTGTTCTGCGCCGCGCGACAAAGTCCTGCAGCGTCTGGGTTTCGGCCCGATGATGATCAAGCCCAGCCCACGCGTCGAACTCGTCGCGCGACAGGCCAAGAAGTAGCAGCGACGACTTGGCGGCGTTGATTTGCGCGCCAGATGCGGCTTTGTAGTCGCGGAACACGTCGTTGACTGGCTTGATCTCGCCCTAGTTGTTGGGGAACAGGAGCTGAACTGCTTGAGATGCACACGACGGTCGCAGCCAATGGCGAGTGACGGAAGGCCGCGGATGTCGGGATGCGCTCGCACGGCACAGGCGACCGCCTCGTTGATGAGCGTGTACAGGATCGGGCTGAGCGGGTCGCCGTGACGTGTGCCACGGCGCAGTGCAAACTGCTTGCAGACGATGAAAACGCGCGAGCTTGGATGCCAGCGTGGAACTGGCCGATGAAGCGACGACCAACTACCTCGGCTACACGTGCCGGGCCAAGATCGACACCATGCTGGGCCTGTGGCAACAACCTCTTTGACGCCCGCCGGGCGAGTCGTCGTGCTGCGCACCCTCGCGCTGAGCAAGGTGTTGTACATCGCCACGCAGAGCACGCCACCGCCCGACATACTCAAGCAGCCAAACACGACGACCCGGGCTTCCATCTGGTCTGGCAAGACGCGAGGTCTCGTGAGATGCGCGCGTGCTGTGATACCACCAGGTCAAGGCGGTCTTGGCGTACCCGACTTGAGACGCCACATCTGAGCAATCCAGCTAGACAACCTGCGCGGCCTGCTCGACGCCCACGACAGCAGCTGGGAAGCGCTACAACCTCAACGGCTTTCGCCGTTCACCTGCCGCGACCAAGTGGCCGACGCGCGGCTGCCTGCGAGCTCGTACCCGTCGCCACCGTAACAAACCGTCGTGAACACTGCGTTCGACTGAGCTGCAGCCAGCGACACCTGACCAAGTGCATCTGCAGCATCTCTACTTCAACAAGAACATCCAGGCCGACGGCATAACCCTTGGCACCGCGCAACACGGCCGTCCAGCAAAGTGCGGCGAAGCTCGCGTGTCCAACATGTTCAACCACGACGGCACGCGAAGGAACACACACCAGCTGCCAGCGCGACCGCGCTGCGACCTCTACTCCAAGACGTTCGTGCGGCGATCCCGGCTGCATGGCTGGTGCCCGGCCGGTTCTACTTGGGTACCGAAGACGCTACTCTCACGCAAGGTCACGCCCGACCGAGGTGCTGCGTGCCGGACGACAGGCCACCTGAACGGCGCCGTCGACCGGTGGACAACGCTGGACGCATCCACATCAACGTCCACACTGCGGTCATCACGCGGGGCTCAACGTACTTGTGGGAAGTGTACGTCGTGTGACCGAGCATGCGTGTCGAGGGCGGCATGTAAGACATCGACTTCGTCCCTCCACTGCAGCTCGATCAAGGCTGGGCCTGCACACCGCCGACGCCAATGCCCAACTGCACCGTGCGCGGCTCTGCACCTGCGCTCACATCTCGCATCGCACACAAGGACGCCGGCGTGGACGATCGCTAGCGTACGGTGGTTGCGGCACCGATCGACAGGTCGCGCTATTGGTCAACAACCCGCTCATCCGCGCATTCAACTGGCACCTCGCGCATCAAGCTCTAACGCACCTCGGCCACGACATGCGCCGCCGGTACATGCCTCCGCGCCCGGCTGCAACGCGACCGAGACATACCAGCAGCTCTTCGCCGCCTGTCCAACATGGATCACGGTGACCTGGACAGACGGCCTCGGTGGCATCTTCATCACGCCGCGGCGCACCTCGCTCGCACACAAGATCATCCGAGGAACCGTCGTCGGCGAGGCGATCTTCGCGCTCTGGACGCTGCAGCGCTGTCTTACTCGGATCGTCGGCTGGCCGCCTCACTGGGCCTGCGCCACAACTCAAGCACTACAGGTAAAAGGCGAGAGTTTTAGCGGACTGCAGGTGACATGAAGCCCGCTCTCCCTCTCCCCCATCCGATCCTGCTTTGTATGTGCTTGTGGAAATTGATGTTGCATCCACAAGTCGTTGTCAGTTCGTGTGGGCGTCGAGCGACTCGGAGACTGCACAACTCATCGGCTTGATGCCCAGGATGATAGGCGTACGTGTCAGCATGTCGCCATGTAATTTGCTTGCGAGAGGACCCGATCACAACTTTGTTGCAGCTGATCTGACGACACCTGCACAGATCACAGAAGATCAGGCGCGTCGTGATCTGTTGGCTATTTAGATTGTGAAGGCTGCCGTGTGTCCATCTCCAGCATTGAACGTGCAGTGCAGCACGTACGCAACAGCAGCACACCCGAGACCACAGAGAGAGTTGTGACCAGGTCCCAGCCGAGAACGGTCGAGACATAGATCTGCCCATCCCAAGTCAGCAGGCGCAAGGCGCGCAGATTCTTGCACCTGCACGGCAAGCTGCGGAGCCGACTCGAAGAACGTCGAGAAGAACGCCAGCTTGCGCACGCCTTTTTCGAATCGGCGCCATGAGTGTAGCAAGCGGCGCATCGATCTCAGCGTCAGTTACACAGCTCGGGGCTCGAAGGGGGCAGCATGCACTCCAAGGATGCGGCTGTCCAGCAGGAACAGGCTCTCGGCGCTCTTGCACGAAGGCAGCGTCACGGCCGCGCCCACGGGCGAGTTCTTCTGCAGCCACCTCGTGAAGTCGTCAAACTCGAGCACCTCGCGATACAAGATCTGCACGGCGTAGGGCGGGCCTCAGCAAGCGTGCAAAGCCTGGGAGGAGAGGTGACGCACCCAAATGAGGACGACCAGGTTCACGACGATCGGTACGACTAGAACGGCGACGGCGACGCCCGTGACCCAGGTTGGCAGCGACAGCTCGCGCGCCACCGAAATGGTGAAAGCCTGCACCGGTATTGTGAGCATGCAGCCGCGCCACACGACCTGCCAGGCAGCGCACAGTGTCGATGCCCAGGTCAAACAGGCTCAGCGCCGCCGCGATGAAGCGCACGTTTAACGCCGTGCGGTCACGACGACGCAGGGCCGCATAAACGCCCAGCACAGCTCCGATGTAGGTGCCCAGGATCACGATCGTCAGCCAAACCGGCGGTTCGTCGTTGGCCAGCTGGGGTGCGTAGATGCACTCGCGACGGTCGCCAGTGGCCTCGAAGTCGTTCTCACATGTGTTGCACGCCAAGTACGCGGACCCGCTCGTCGGCTGATACAGGCCGCACGCACGGCAGTTGAGCGGGCATGCTGCGTCACGGGATCAGCCGCTCGTCAACGCATCCGCACTGTGTGAGCCGCAGCGGTCAGCCGCCCACACGACCCAGCACATCGCCGTGCGCACCGTGTACGGCTGCTCGGCACAGTCGAGATAGTCGCGCGCAATCACCACGCCCGCCGCATCG